>JARACY010002109.1:0-46967 GCA_029255725.1 Scrobipalpa atriplicella
TTATGTTATGACTCTGTAATTTGTTTTGAATTGAAATCCGGTATGATCTAATTTGAAGAATATTTTCATCATAATAAAAATAAATTGTTAAGTAATTAATTAATTATGAATTTTTAAAGGCATGGCTAAAACGCTATATTCCGAGCCGGAAAGTAGCATGAATAGAATTTGCTTTACACAAAAAATGTTTTGCTACATTTCGGCTCGGAACTAGTGTTTTTGCCATGCTTTGAAAATCATAATAGTACATTAAGATATAAGTGCGGTGGGTTGATCATTACAGCCGAGGCGATATTGCTAGCCCGAGCCGTAGGCGAGGGCTACAAGAGAGCAGAGGCTGTCATTATCAAACCGCACGTATGTCGTACGACGTTTTATAACACATTTGCGAGGAAATAGCTAAAAAATTAAAACAATACAGCGAAAAGAAAAAACGCGCGGAAAAAATAAGAATTTTTACTTATTCACAAATTAGGATGCGCGCGCATCAACGCTTTCTTTTTTAAGCCATAGTACAAAGAAACAAAAACCAGCCAGTATTACTAATAAAGTAAATTAATATTTTTTTGATTTTGTTACAGATAAATGGTTGTAATTTATTGTAAAAATTAATTAAATCAAAGAATGAAATGTTTATTTTATTATACTTTATCTCCCAAAGTTAATTTTATTTATAAAATGTTGACCACTTCTGCCATAAAAACTCTTTGCTAAGATTTAAAAAAGTACTGTTCGATAAACCGTGCGTTTTACCTAACTAAAAAAAAAACTGTGTGTTTAACAGCACTCGTGCATTTTACATTACGATTACGCACAAGTACGTAATAAGATACAATACAATATTGAAATTGGTGTAATAAGAGACCCTTTACGAGCAAATGTGTTATAAAACTATTAATGAATGTGAAGATGTGGTCTCTGCCTACCCCTCCGGGAAAAGGGCGTGATTATATGTATGTATGTGAAAACATACATACCTGCCTCACAACTACCATAACGATCAGCGACGGAACCTTCTGCGGCCGAATAATTCCGCTGATCGAATTTTACGCAGATTCTTGTTCGACGGGCTATGTCGGTCAATCATATTGCGGTAAACAAGGTGTAATACTGGGTATTAGTAGTTACTATGCAGGATTTTGAGAATAATACTTAGGCTCGTATTTATAAAGCGATCTCAAGATTGAGAGCAATATTAAGTATGGATTTAACAGGTCGTTTTGTACTGAAATGACATTTCTGATACGAACTCAAATTCGCTGTCACTCTTGAGAGCTGATTATAAATACGGCCCTTACTCACCGAAGAATCCGCTCAACCGAAGGTGTGTTGCGTGGTAGTAGGCAATGCAAAAAGCATTGACAGCGCGTTGAACGGAACCTTCGGTGCCGAACTTTACTTTAGATTTTGCTGACCTTTGAAAAACGTGCGGAACGCCAAACGTTACGCAAACCTGTTCTTCCTTAGAAGAATGTGCGGAACTAACGTATAACTCCAAAACACGTCCCACATTTCACCGCACCCTTTATAAAACAATATTTCAATCAGTCGAAAAAGATCGCACCATTTATCATTACGAATACAGTCGACCACAACTTTAGCTTAAATCAAATAGAGCAGAGGTGGCGCCACTTGTCATAATAAATCACTTCAAGTGCTAAAACTACTGCTTTAAGTATTATTGGGGTGGGATGGGATCTACCTCCTAGTGGTCCACCCCGGGCAACGGCAACACAGGCTTGCCTGTGAATAAGTCCGGCGCCAAAAAAAAAAACCACTTTTACCACTTTTGCAATGCAAAGCTTTTAGATCTTTTTTTATTAGCTGTAAAAGAATAGGACTGTGTACCATTTTTTGTGATGAGTTTTCTCTTGACTCTGGTCCACGTCAAAAGTGACAGATTCAAAGTTTGATCTCTCTGACCCTCAAAGGAGAAGCCTCAAAGGTGGCATTCCTATCAGTGTGAAATCAACTGTCTCCATGGTCTAGTAGTCTGAGCATGGGCTCTCGATCCGGACGTCCTGGGTTCGATTCCGATAACATAGTTAATATTTGTTAATATAATTTATCACGTAGCAGTCAGAATATGATGATATGACTTGGCTAAAAAAGGGATTCCGTCCGTGCTTCGAAGGGCAGCAAAATCTAAAGTAAAGTTCGGCACCGAAGGTTCCGTTCAACGCGCTGTCAATGCTTTTTGCATTGCCTACTACCACGCAACACACCTTCGGTTGAGCGGATTCTTCGGTGAGTAAGGGCCGTATTTATAATCAGCTCTCAAGAGTGACAGCGAATTTGAGTTCGTATCAGAAATGTCATTTCAGTACAAAACGACCTGTTAAATCCATACTTAATATTGCTCTCAATCTTGAGATCGCTTTATAAATACGAGCCTAAGTATTATTCTCAAAATCCTGCATAGTAACTACTAATACCCAGTATTACACCTTGTTTACCGCAATATGATTGACCGACATAGCCCGTCGAACAAGAATCTGCGTAAAATTCGATCAGCGGAATTATTCGGCCGCAGAAGGTTCCGTCGCTGATCGTTATGGTAGTTGTGAGGCAGGTATGTATGTTTTCACATACATACATATAATCACGCCCTTTTCCCGGAGGGGTAGGCAGAGACCACATCTTCACATTCATTAATAGTTTTATAACACATTTGCTCGTAAAGGGTCTCTTATTACACCAATTTCAATATTGTATTGTATCTTATTACGTACTTGTGCGTAATCGTAATGTAAAATGCACGAGTGCTGTTAAACACACAGTTTTTTTTTTAGTTAGGTAAAACGCACGGTTTATCGAACAGTACTTTTTTAAATCTTAGCAAAGAGTTTTTATGGCAGAAGTGGTCAACATTTTATAAATAAAATTAACTTTGGGAGATAAAGTATAATAAAATAAACATTTCATTCTTTGATTTAATTAATTTTTACAATAAATTACAACCATTTATCTGTAACAAAATCAAAAAAATATTAATTTACTTTATTAGTAATACTGGCTGGTTTTTGTTTCTTTGTACTATGGCTTAAAAAAGAAAGCGTTGATGCGCGCGCATCCTAATTTGTGAATAAGTAAAAATTCTTATTTTTCCGCGCGTTTTTTCTTTTCGCTGTATTGTTTTAATTTTTTAGCTATTTCCTCGCAAATGTGTTATAAAACGTCGTACGACATACGTGCGGTTTGATAATGACAGCCTCTGCTCTCTTGTAGCCCTCGCCTACGGCTCGGGCTAGCAATATCGCCTCGGCTGTAATGATCAACCCACCGCACTTATATCTTAATGTACTATTATGATTTTCAAAGCATGGCAAAAACACTAGTTCCGAGCCGAAATGTAGCAAAACATTTTTTGTGTAAAGCAAATTCTATTCATGCTACTTTCCGGCTCGGAATATAGCGTTTTAGCCATGCCTTTAAAAATTCATAATTAATTAATTACTTAACAATTTATTTTTATTATGATGAAAATATTCTTCAAATTAGATCATACCGGATTTCAAGAAATAAGGGAGTGATAATGTATTCAAGTATTTATAATATCAACTAAAATACACCTTCAAATTACAATCGAGCGTGCAAAGAAAATTCTTTCTACCGTATGTTTTCATTTGTGTTCGTTTTGCTTTGTTCCGCTTGTCGCCGCTCCACGGCTCCGCGTCTCTTTATCAATCATTCCTGCGCGGCTAAAATTAAATCAGGGGTAAAAATAAAAGATAGAAGTTTTTTCGGCGCTTCTAATTTGCGTTAAAGGTGTTTTTTTCTTTTTTTATTGCTATTAGAAGTTTGTTTAATATAGGTTGTAGTACTTGATATTCTAATCAAATAATTTAAGTAGGTACCTAAGTCCTGTCACTTAAATAACATAAAAGGTATAAATAACTGAATAAAAGGCTATCAAAAGACTCATTTAGATTAAAATTATGCGTTTTTACATGACGCCATCTAGCATGTTCTTAAATTTACATACATACATAATAATCACGCTTTTATCCCTAATGGGGTAGGCAGAGCCTAAACGACCTAAATAAAGGTCGTTCCGCCACGTCTGACAAGTTTTGAGGGTTATTCCAGATAGATCTGTATATTGCTAATAGTGACAGGTTGTCAGCCCATCGCCTTAATTACAATACTGAAACCCTCGAATCCCTTAGCTGATTTTTACAGCATGCCTGGGAGGAGATGCAGCTGGCACATTCTATGTTTTTCTATCTCTCTCAGTCTAACATGGAAGTAATTATCTTAAATTTAGCGTATATTTTAACTTTAATTTGACAACCTTGTATGATCCCATTCGTCATGTCATAACAGTGAGTGGGTATCAAAATCATAAAGTACCTATGAGTAAGAAGGGTTATAATTTAGGGTTGTTACAACCCCCACGTCCCACGCGGATGGAGTCGCGACAACTGACATCTCGCTGTAATGCAATTATGTTATGACTCTGTAATTTGTTTTGAATTGAAATCCGGTATGATCTAATTTGAAGAATATTTTCATCATAATAAAAATAAATTGTTAAGTAATTAATTAATTATGAATTTTTAAAGGCATGGCTAAAACGCTATATTCCGAGCCGGAAAGTAGCATGAATAGAATTTGCTTTACACAAAAAATGTTTTGCTACATTTCGGCTCGGAACTAGTGTTTTTGCCATGCTTTGAAAATCATAATAGTACATTAAGATATAAGTGCGGTGGGTTGATCATTACAGCCGAGGCGATATTGCTAGCCCGAGCCGTAGGCGAGGGCTACAAGAGAGCAGAGGCTGTCATTATCAAACCGCACGTATGTCGTACGACGTTTTATAACACATTTGCGAGGAAATAGCTAAAAAATTAAAACAATACAGCGAAAAGAAAAAACGCGCGGAAAAAATAAGAATTTTTACTTATTCACAAATTAGGATGCGCGCGCATCAACGCTTTCTTTTTTAAGCCATAGTACAAAGAAACAAAAACCAGCCAGTATTACTAATAAAGTAAATTAATATTTTTTTGATTTTGTTACAGATAAATGGTTGTAATTTATTGTAAAAATTAATTAAATCAAAGAATGAAATGTTTATTTTATTATACTTTATCTCCCAAAGTTAATTTTATTTATAAAATGTTGACCACTTCTGCCATAAAAACTCTTTGCTAAGATTTAAAAAAGTACTGTTCGATAAACCGTGCGTTTTACCTAACTAAAAAAAAAACTGTGTGTTTAACAGCACTCGTGCATTTTACATTACGATTACGCACAAGTACGTAATAAGATACAATACAATATTGAAATTGGTGTAATAAGAGACCCTTTACGAGCAAATGTGTTATAAAACTATTAATGAATGTGAAGATGTGGTCTCTGCCTACCCCTCCGGGAAAAGGGCGTGATTATATGTATGTATGTGAAAACATACATACCTGCCTCACAACTACCATAACGATCAGCGACGGAACCTTCTGCGGCCGAATAATTCCGCTGATCGAATTTTACGCAGATTCTTGTTCGACGGGCTATGTCGGTCAATCATATTGCGGTAAACAAGGTGTAATACTGGGTATTAGTAGTTACTATGCAGGATTTTGAGAATAATACTTAGGCTCGTATTTATAAAGCGATCTCAAGATTGAGAGCAATATTAAGTATGGATTTAACAGGTCGTTTTGTACTGAAATGACATTTCTGATACGAACTCAAATTCGCTGTCACTCTTGAGAGCTGATTATAAATACGGCCCTTACTCACCGAAGAATCCGCTCAACCGAAGGTGTGTTGCGTGGTAGTAGGCAATGCAAAAAGCATTGACAGCGCGTTGAACGGAACCTTCGGTGCCGAACTTTACTTTAGATTTTGCTGCCCTTCGAAGCACGGACGGAATCCCTTTTTTAGCCAAGTCATATCATCATATTCTGACTGCTACGTGATAAATTATATTAACAAATATTAACTATGTTATCGGAATCGAACCCAGGACGTCCGGATCGAGAGCCCATGCTCAGACTACTAGACCATGGAGACAGTTGATTTCACACTGATAGGAATGCCACCTTTGAGGCTTCTCCTTTGAGGGTCAGAGAGATCAAACTTTGAATCTGTCACTTTTGACGTGGACCAGAGTCAAGAGAAAACTCATCACAAAAAATGGTACACAGTCCTATTCTTTTACAGCTAATAAAAAAAGATCTAAAAGCTTTGCATTGCAAAAGTGGTAAAAGTGGTTTTTTTTTTTGGCGCCGGACTTATTCACAGGCAAGCCTGTGTTGCCGTTGCCCGGGGTGGACCACTAGGAGGTAGATCCCATCCCACCCCAATAATACTTAAAGCAGTAGTTTTAGCACTTGAAGTGATTTATTATGACAAGTGGCGCCACCTCTGCTCTATTTGATTTAAGCTAAAGTTGTGGTCGACTGTATTCGTAATGATAAATGGTGCGATCTTTTTCGACTGATTGAAATATTGTTTTATAAAGGGTGCGGTGAAATGTGGGACGTGTTTTGGAGTTATACGTTAGTTCCGCACATTCTTCTAAGGAAGAACAGGTTTGCGTAACGTTTGGCGTTCCGCACGTTTTTCAAAGGTCAGCAAAATCTAAAGTAAAGTTCGGCACCGAAGGTTCCGTTCAACGCGCTGTCAATGCTTTTTGCATTGCCTACTACCACGCAACACACCTTCGGTTGAGCGGATTCTTCGGTGAGTAAGGGCCGTATTTATAATCAGCTCTCAAGAGTGACAGCGAATTTGAGTTCGTATCAGAAATGTCATTTCAGTACAAAACGACCTGTTAAATCCATACTTAATATTGCTCTCAATCTTGAGATCGCTTTATAAATACGAGCCTAAGTATTATTCTCAAAATCCTGCATAGTAACTACTAATACCCAGTATTACACCTTGTTTACCGCAATATGATTGACCGACATAGCCCGTCGAACAAGAATCTGCGTAAAATTCGATCAGCGGAATTATTCGGCCGCAGAAGGTTCCGTCGCTGATCGTTATGGTAGTTGTGAGGCAGGTATGTATGTTTTCACATACATACATATAATCACGCCCTTTTCCCGGAGGGGTAGGCAGAGACCACATCTTCACATTCATTAATAGTTTTATAACACATTTGCTCGTAAAGGGTCTCTTATTACACCAATTTCAATATTGTATTGTATCTTATTACGTACTTGTGCGTAATCGTAATGTAAAATGCACGAGTGCTGTTAAACACACAGTTTTTTTTTTAGTTAGGTAAAACGCACGGTTTATCGAACAGTACTTTTTTAAATCTTAGCAAAGAGTTTTTATGGCAGAAGTGGTCAACATTTTATAAATAAAATTAACTTTGGGAGATAAAGTATAATAAAATAAACATTTCATTCTTTGATTTAATTAATTTTTACAATAAATTACAACCATTTATCTGTAACAAAATCAAAAAAATATTAATTTACTTTATTAGTAATACTGGCTGGTTTTTGTTTCTTTGTACTATGGCTTAAAAAAGAAAGCGTTGATGCGCGCGCATCCTAATTTGTGAATAAGTAAAAATTCTTATTTTTTCCGCGCGTTTTTTCTTTTCGCTGTATTGTTTTAATTTTTTAGCTATTTCCTCGCAAATGTGTTATAAAACGTCGTACGACATACGTGCGGTTTGATAATGACAGCCTCTGCTCTCTTGTAGCCCTCGCCTACGGCTCGGGCTAGCAATATCGCCTCGGCTGTAATGATCAACCCACCGCACTTATATCTTAATGTACTATTATGATTTTCAAAGCATGGCAAAAACACTAGTTCCGAGCCGAAATGTAGCAAAACATTTTTTGTGTAAAGCAAATTCTATTCATGCTACTTTCCGGCTCGGAATATAGCGTTTTAGCCATGCCTTTAAAAATTCATAATTAATTAATTACTTAACAATTTATTTTTATTATGATGAAAATATTCTTCAAATTAGATCATACCGGATTTCAATTCAAAACAAATTACAGAGTCATAACATAATTGCATTACAGCGAGATGTCAGTTGTCGCGACTCCATCCGCGTGGGACGTGGGGGTTGTAACAACCCTAAATTATAACCCTTCTTACTCATAGGTACTTTATGATTTTGATACCCACTCACTGTTATGACATGACGAATGGGATCATACAAGGTTGTCAAATTAAAGTTAAAATATACGCTAAATTTAAGATAATTACTTCCATGTTAGACTGAGAGAGATAGAAAAACATAGAATGTGCCAGCTGCATCTCCTCCCAGGCATGCTGTAAAAATCAGCTAAGGGATTCGAGGGTTTCAGTATTGTAATTAAGGCGATGGGCTGACAACCTGTCACTATTAGCAATATACAGATCTATCTGGAATAACCCTCAAAACTTGTCAGACGTGGCGGAACGACCTTTATTTAGGTCGTTTAGGCTCTGCCTACCCCATTAGGGATAAAAGCGTGATTATTATGTATGTATGTAAATTTAAGAACATGCTAGATGGCGTCATGTAAAAACGCATAATTTTAATCTAAATGAGTCTTTTGATAGCCTTTTATTCAGTTATTTATACCTTTTATGTTATTTAAGTGACAGGACTTAGGTACCTACTTAAATTATTTGATTAGAATATCAAGTACTACAACCTATATTAAACAAACTTCTAATAGCAATAAAAAAAGAAAAAAACACCTTTAACGCAAATTAGAAGCGCCGAAAAAACTTCTATCTTTTATTTTTACCCCTGATTTAATTTTAGCCGCGCAGGAATGATTGATAAAGAGACGCGGAGCCGTGGAGCGGCGACAAGCGGAACAAAGCAAAACGAACACAAATGAAAACATACGGTAGAAAGAATTTTCTTTGCACGCTCGATTGTAATTTGAAGGTGTATTTTAGTTGATATTATAAATACTTGAATACATTATCACTCCCTTATTTCTTGAAATGATTGATAAAGAGACGCGGAGGCGTGGGACGGCGACAAGAGGAACAAAGCAAAACGAAGACAAATGAAAAGATACGCTAGAAAGACTTTCTATTGCACGCTCGATTGTATAGGTAATTTGATTTAAAGGTGTATTCGATCGACCCGGTGGGCGCTTTTCCACTAGACGGCACGTCAACGGCAACGGCGACGGCACGATGATGATATAAAGGTCTTTGAACAATACTCTTATAAAGCCTACATGCGTGCTTAATTATTGCTCTTATATGGTTTGTTTCCGTACTCTACAGTGGTACTTTTTGTATTTACAAAAACCAACTATCATACAGACGCTTCCGTATGTGATGAGTCTAATAGAGGACGAAACAGTGGTCAACAGACGACGAACCGATGCGTTTCGTTTTCTCTTACTGTCATCACAAAGGCCAAAGTGCCTTTAACACTAGACATTGCTTTATCTCGACAGGGATACACGTGGGAAAGGCCCCCTTGCGGGGAGGACCACTCTGCGGAGATTGTGCCTAACCGGCTTCTCTTAAAGAATTGGATTCCGTTCCGATCCAAAAAAGCTAAGCTCACAAGAGCGAAGCACTTGCAAACCTATTATGATTATGATAACCTACTACATAGGTACTAATACATACATAGATAATAAGTACCTATGTAGTAGGTAATCATGTACGCCAAAAATACTTTAGCATACCGGGTGTAAGGGACAGCGTCCCGCAAACTGATAGGGGTTGCTCAGTCAACGATACTAAACACATATCACCAGGTTTTTTTTTCAGGAAATGAAAAAAAAAAAATTGCTTTTCCATACAAATTGTCTGATCAATGTGGTAATTTTGTATGAAAAAGCAAATTTTTATTTTCACTTCCTGAAAAAAATTCCTGGTGGTAGTTGTTCAGTATCGTTGACTGAGCAACCCCTATAAGTTTGCGGGACGCTGTCCCTTACACCCCGTATATTCGCCGTTCCTCAGTAGGTATTTTTATGGTTCAAGTTCAATGCGTCGCGTCGTTGGCGATCGTCGCACGGGTGTAGGGTTGCCAAGTCCCTAGAGACACGGCTTATTATTTGATTAACTATCACCAAATAATAGACAGATAATCTAGTAACTTTTATTAGATTTAGGAAATTATCTAGGTGGCAAGTAAAGCCGTAGGATAGGTAGGATGTTTTATTATATTTTTGTACTAACTTAAATTACGGAGTATTTTTGTTGTTTTTAAAATAGAGACCTACTTATTTAAAAAATACAAGACAGTACCAAAATTATCTTATATGGCAAAAATATATTTTACTAGGTTGTTGACGCTCTACCTACCCTGCAATGTAAAGCATAAGTGTATGACTATTATTTACTTATTATTACAAAATAATATAAGTCGTCTGCTAAAATTATAATGAAATGACAACATGAAGTAACAAAAATTTAATAACCCTTACGAACAATACCTACCCAAAACGTCACACAAAAGCTCACAAACATTGTTAACAGCCCTAGCTCTTATACAACAACAAGTGCTATAAGAGTGCCATTGAAGCTGTTATAACGACTTTTTTGTTTGTTTTGTCGTCGTCTATTGTTTTAGCGCGTTGAGGGTCTCTATGTCAACGTCAACGGAGAATGAAGAGTCAAATTTTAATTCCGTTTTTTGGAATTTTGCAGGAGCTTTAGTGAAGGGTATCTTAAAATGCCTACAGTTATTAATAAGGCATTGAATGATATCTGCTTACGAGTACCTATCTACCTATCTACCTACGAGTATTTAAACAGAGGATAAAAATGTTTCCTTCCATGCTGGACTGGGAGAGATAGAAAAACATAGAATGTGCCAGCTGCATCTCCTCCCGGGCATGCTGTAAAAAGCAGCTAAGATATTCGAGGGTTTCAGTGTATTGTAATTTAGGCGATGGGCTGACAACCCGTCACTATAGCAATATACATACATAATCATCTGTTATGATTTGATTATGACCCTCAAAACTTGTCAGACGTGGCGGAATGACCTTTGTTTTGGTCGTTTTTGCTCTGCCTACCCCATTAGGGATAAAAGCGTGATTTTATGTATGTATGTATGTGTAACCATCATCTGTATTAGCCCTCGAAACTTGTCAGACGTGTCGGGACAACCTATATTTAGATAGTTTTTGCTCTGCCTACCCCATTAGGGATAAAGGCGTGATTGGATGTATGTATATGTATGTATGTATTAAATCGGCGATTCAATGTTGAAAACCCCATAGGCTGCACGATCTCTATATGCTATTTACTCGCTCTCTATATTGACGCAGAGTAAATTCAAGTAGACTGTTTCAGATGAGATCTATTCCGAATGATTGAACTACAATTGCTTTTGCTTCAGAACTTGGCCAGATTGAATCCGAGCTTACTGATTCTTGGTTAAGTTCGTTTCTTGCCTGACTGCATGAAGCAAAGAACGTTGAGAGATAACTTCAATATCTGTTAACATATCATGTTTAAAACTTAAACATCCCATACATAGTTTTTCATTAAAACTTGAAAGAAAATCATTAAATCACACCTAGATAATAGATATATGCTGTGACAGGGTTAGCAGGCTTAACAGTCTAAAAACAGCTGTTTGTGTTACATAAATGTTACAACATTTAATTCCTCCTGTTATGTCAATTGGGTACTTGACTGGGTAGCTTAAATAATTCAAAACGTTTAAACTAATGGCTAAAAATATTGTGGATTTCATTCATCATTAAAAAAAATGCACATTTAGATTTTAATAATCGAATTAAAAGTATATAAGTTATTGATTTGATTAGTCAATATTTACTAAAATGTGACGTCATAATTTACTATTTTCATACAAAAAAGCGTTTTTGACATTTCATAAAAAGTTGCTGATTTGACTAGTTGGAAAGTAGCCAATAATATGACCCAAAATTATTGTCAATACCTTTTCTCTTTACTTCAACTTCTTTTATAATCATGGCTATTAGTTTGGTAACTATGTAAAGGTAATAACCGGGAAAGTTTTAGATATAAACCGTATATTGCTAATGACTTGGGTTGGGTATACTTGCGGATAATACTCGTAAACATGTTAGCAATGAGTATTTTGTGTTACGCGGGAACACCAGTCTGAGAGGCGAATCTAATTACCATGTGGTCGGATGCATGAAGCAAGGAGATGGATGAGACATGAACGATCATCTTTTCCTAGCCTATTCACTTATTTAAAGGCTCCTTACTAATTTTATTGACGTTGCGTAAAATGATTTCTAGCCAAAGTACTGCGTTTATGCTTGCCGACAAAAATATTATATTGATTTTGGAGATATTTCTCGTCCGATGAAGTTCCGAACAGTTTTAACATGTTAAAAAAAATCATTAAGTCAGGTCTTCAAAAAACTTAAAACGGTTTGCAACCGAGCTACTACGTAATTTTTTTCTTAAAACATAAAGCATTGATCCTTTGTAGTAATATTTTTTCATTTTGATGTAATTTTCATTCATAATTTAACTAATTTGTCATTTTGTCGCTTACGTTTTTTATTCCGAGGGAGTTCAAATCTACTCTCCTTGTTCAGCACGTTGTTGTTGTGCCGCGTTTGTGTGAGTGAGAGACAAATATCCATTTCGGCCCGCCGCGAAATATGGCTTACCATAAGGCCCCTTAAGGTGTCGGCTACCTAATCAAGGGAATTTGAACGAGGATACTGATTTTTACACAGAGCGACTGGCATATGTACTCAGCGTGAAACTTGGCACACATGTAGGTAGGTTAGTTCCAATAGGTCATAGGCCAATTTTTACAGCGGAAAAACCTACATTTCCTCGGGAAAACTCATTTAACGCGGGTGATACCGCAGTCGGAAGGTAGGACTTTATAAAGAGACAGCTTTTTCGGCTGAGACTTGCATATAATTTTTCACGATTCTAGCGAGATTAAAAAAAATATAGAGTTGGAAATACATAGCAACTTCACTACCAATAAAATCTTATCAAACAAATTGATAGGATTCAGAAGCAAACAAGTCAAGTTTTCAAAAAATTATACAACGTGTAACAGAAAGGGTATATGCATCGAGAAATGTGTGAATCTACCCATGAAACTGAACAATTTTCACTAAGGAACATAGGTCGAAATACAAAAAAAAAAAATTTGACTTCCCATACTAAATTCGCCATTAGCTGATGCATTTTGTATGAAAGTCCCCATTTTTTTTCGTTATTCGACCTATGTTTCTTAGAGAAAGTTGTTCAGTTTCATGGGTAGATTATACCCTTTCTGTTACACTTTGTATATATTCCAATAAAGGACATACTGGGGGGACATACTCGTGACTAAAATTTGTAGTATGCTATCAATACATACATACATACATAACGTCACGCCTCTTTCCCGGAGGGGTAGGCAGAGATCACATCCTTCCACTTGCTACGATCCTTGCAAACTTCTTTCGCTTCATCTACATTCATCAATCTTTTCATGCACGCTCGTCGGTTTAGGGTACTCCTGCAGGGCTATGACGCGCACTGTAGACTTCGATTTGTCTACACGTGTTGCATACTTCACTATGAATAATGCCTGTCATTTTCCGTTGTGAAGTTCGCAACGAAAGACATAATGTGTAGACAAAACGAAGTCTACGGTGCGCATCATAGGCCCCCTGACCTGACCTTTCTCTAATCTAATTTCACTGAGTAAATTATAACTTAAATTAAAGCCGTCCTTTTCTGTTCTCTCAGAATAAAAAATAAACAAATATGGACTTATATTAGTTATGTCGTATTATTCGCAACACTGAATTGCTACCTTTGCTTTTCAAAATTTTTATATTCTCTAAATACCATAACTACCTCTTCTTACATCCAAGTCTTGGAGCTAAGAAGCTCCGCATCTTATCCGGGATGAAGGGGGATTTACCGGATCCCAGCACCCGGGGGGGAGGGGAGAGTAATTTGCCCCTAATCATGTGATGAAAAACTTAACACCCTAACTTGCTGAAGAGATTATGTGGTGTATTGATTTCTGGAGTAGAGTAAGAAAAGTGCAGTTATTTTATAAAGTTATTTAATCACGCTTCAACCACTTGACGGATCGGGATGAAACTTGGAACGCATTAGGATAGGTCCTAGAATAGGAGATGGGCTACTTTTCAACCGAAACTTAAGGTGAGCAACAAGGCTTGTGTGTATGTATACGGGGTGTAAGGGACAGCGTTTTCAGGAAATGAAAAAAAAAATACTTTTCCTTACAAATCGTCGTATAAGCGTCATAATAAAATTATTAGAATTAATTACGTATACACATTACACATTTAATCTATCGCGTTGATGTCTTTTATATGGGGATAAATCTTTTATGTCAATCTAAATAAAACTAAATATTATTTCTAACACAAATGCAATGGAGTATGCAAAATATAAAATCCTTAAAAAACACTCTACAAGATTTTCAACTACCCTCTTTTCTGAAAAGCTTCGAGTTCGATCCGACTCGACAGTCAATTTCAATACATTAGCGGTATTTAAGGCCCCTCGCACACTCACTTAAGGGTAACGACACACGCTTGAAGAGTTGCTTTCTTAATATTTTCAGTAGAGACAGTAACTTCGTCTTGTACGGGGATTGGGACATGTACCGGATTAAGGGTATGTTAAAGGGGGTCAAGTTTGTACGAATTGGGTTATTTAACACGTTCAGACCTCAAACAGGGCACAGTAGATGTTTTTTTATTGACACATTAGGTAATGTGTAGCGTGGCCACCATAAAACTTTTTTTTACGTGTTAAAAATTATGTATACTTATTTTTTTTTACAGCAACCATTAAAAGTTCACTGATTGACGTGGTGGGACTCTAGTGTCATTTTTCCAAATTGGGTTCACTAAGCCAGCGAATTAGATTTTTATAATTCACAAAGAGGCTGTTTATTTTCTGCATTTAACATCGAGTCAATATTTTTGAGACCTGCGTAGGTACGTATAAGTGAATTTGTTACTTTTATAAAGACAGACCACAGACCAGTGTAATAATGACAAAACTTACAGCGAAGTATTTTATTATTTTTATTATTGTTTATTTATTATAATGTTTACAATAATTCTATTTATTATATTATACCACGTCAAATCTTATTCCCAAAAAGATAGATATTTACGTGCGGGCAACAAAATAAACCGCCCCTTGACTCCGTCCCTGTCGACATTAACTCTGCATATGAAGTGTTTTGAAACATTACCGTGCTCTGACATAATTAGGAAACGCTAACTTTTAAGTAGGTGAGAGGTTTTTACTTAAACTTTAAAGTTAACGTGCAAGTGGCGAGTTCAAGTTACCTCTCGGCAATCAGTTAAATGGTTGACGGGTGAAATAAGTAAGTACATGAATCGTATTAGGGAATGCTTTTTGGAGTTTTAGGTAATTATTTTCGGTACGTGTGGAGTTTTAATGCATGTTTTCGAGTTGGGTAAGTTTTTAATGATTTAAACATTTGCGATATGAGCATTTGGGGTGTGTGTGTTTGTGCTCGTTTTTTGTCCCTAATGAGGTAGGTAAAGCGTCAAAGGTCTTTTCGCTACGTCAGACGAGTTTTGAGGGTTATTTCAAATCGATTTGTATTTTGCTGTGGCGACAGGTTGTCAGCCCATCGCTGAAATCATCTAATTAATCATTAGGTATGTAGTTTAGGGTCTTTCTACTCTACGAAATCATGATTTTATCTCTTTTCCATACCAATTCTTTTTTTTACCGCACTGGTAGGGACAGAGCCGTTGGCATAGAATAAAGACACCAGAAACTGATAGAGGTTGCTTAGTCAGCGAAACAGGACAGGATTTTTTTTTTTCTTTTCTATACAAATTGTCTGATCGAGGTGGTCATTGGGAAAGTTATTTCTGTCTCATTTCCTGAAAAATAAAATAAAAAATAACTTAATGAAAGTTGTTCTGTTTCGTTGACTGAGCAATCCCTATCAGTTTCTGGCGCTGTCCCTCACACCCGGTATAATAGTACGTACTGCCGTTGGTAGCAATGCAGTTTACTGCTGTGTATGTTCAACAATGGGGGCAATTATCCGAGACCGCCCGCTAAACGCCAGAATAATGTTTAATGGTCATAAATTGTACCACCTACCTTGTGTATCATAGGCTGTATAAAGAGTTTGTATGTTTAATGGGTTTGATGAAAAATGGCGTGGAGTGAAATATGGGTCAAAGGTGGTGACCACATAATCGTTATTCATATCATAATTGGCTACTTTCCAACTAGTCAAATCAGCAACTTTTTATTAAATGTCAAAAACGCTTTTTTGTATGAAAATAGTGAGTTATGACGTCACATTTTAGTAAATATTGACTACTCAAATCAATAACTTATATACTTTTAACTCGATCATTAAAATCTAAATGTGCATTTTTTTTAAATGATGAATGAAATCCACAATATTTTTAGCCATCAGTTTTAAGTATAAATGTTTCGAATTTTTTAATTTTTTAAGTCAAGTACCCAATTCTAATGACAAAACCCCATCTCTGTACTACCAGCTCCTGGTTCCTTTATTTGTAACCGTTTAACCCCAGTGCACACTCTGTGTAACGATCGCAAACACTCGAAACTATGTTTGCGTTTGCGGGAATCGCAGCGTGCAACCCCACAGTGTGAAACACCCCTTATTGTGCTCGAGAGCTTGAATAAGCTTGATTTTGATTGTCGTTTGCTTAATTGGCTAGGTGTTAGTTTTGTTAGGTTGAGTGGTTTTTGTTATTGAAAAACTTCAAATAAATAATAACAAACACAGCTTTATCTAGCCCGAAACTATACAATACTCTTACATTTAGGTAAAAAATATTTAGATCCAGACTCAATGCAAACTATTAAAAAAATAGACTGTGGAATTGGGATTGAATGTGATCCTCCCGATCGTGTCCTAAAAGCCGATTGAAGGATATGTTCAAGGAACCGGCAGTAGAGAATTAACCAAGTCCATTACATATGCCATTACGGCATCTCGGAACACACCATCACGACAAAAGTAATCTAGACTTATCTCGAAACACGCTATCTTGACTCGATATACGGAATCTGTTGATCACTAATATTGTAAAGTTGTTTGCAAACCGGTGCGTAATGGGCGCGTGCGAACCCGCTGTGCAAACCTCCCCTTACATTGTGTAGGACCACTCAATTGCTGAGAGCGTTTTGAAAATAATTAGCGAAGTGTTGCTATTGTTGTGATAAAAGTTGCTATTGTAGGTAATGAAAGAGTGCTTATTTTGATGTTCGGGTGGTATAAAATAAAAAAACATTTCTTTTTACAAATTTATTTTATACTCCTACTGTTTATAACGACTTTACTATTTGAATGATGGGCCAGGTATTAAACGCTAGCCATGTCAACCGAGATGGAGGTATCTCTACCTGAACAGTTAATAATGTCTGTTAGATTATACGAAAGAACATAATTTTCTTTATGATTTCAATTATTTCTAAATTTTCCTACAAATACTACCGCATCGGATGTTTTGAATTATTTATACTGAGTTTTCAGACTAATTTGCAATGTATGATTGCGCATACTGGATTTTCTTACGCACATTTTTGTGCAGATAAAAATTCTACATCACCATTAAAAAAAACACCCCAACAATAAAGAAGAATAAACTGAAAGGAGGGTAGTTACCAACTCGTCAAATATTAATTCTACCCTTGTAAGTATGCACAAAAACTATTAGGCCCCGCCGGATTATGGTGGATTATTATTTTAACGAAATTAGCTTATGATCGTCCGGGGAAGGGCCTTAAGGACGTGTCAAAGATTAGCTAATCGGATAGAAGCGAAAAAGGATTTTGGGTCAAATTGTAGACTTAAGTACTTAGTTGGTTTTGTAGACATGAAATACCTCCCAAAAATGTATTATTACAGCGAAATGATTACAGGATTTCTATACTTTGACATTTGATTTGTAATTTGGTTGGGCGATTAAGTGTTGATTTCACCACAACTGATACCGGGGTTCATTGGGTCGATCGACTCCAAACCCACTCGACAAAAGAAAGACCACATCTGGCCTAATGTATTTTATGTATTACTTTTTTACGGATAGTTGAAATGGAAAAAGGGTAACCTATGACTGTATATTCTGTAGTTACGGGCTGTCCACCTATAGCCTGTTGCCTAAATGACTTTAACTGCCTCCGTGGTCTAGTGGTCTGAGCCATGGGCTTACGATCCGGAGGTCCTGGGTTCGATTCCCAGGGGGGGAACACAAAGTTGATATTTGTCAATTTATCACTTTGTGAGGTTTTCCCCAGTTTGGTTAGGACATTGCAGGCTGAATCACCTGATTGTCCGAAAAGAAAAAGGATTCCGTGCTTCGAAGGGCACGTTAAGCCGTCGGTCCCGGTCGCTGTCTTTGATAGTGGTCGTTACTGAAACCATGTCAGAGGCCTATAGCTGAGCTACTAGGCGGTTTGAAAACTCTGAAACCAGGGTTTATCGGGTCGTTGTTCGACTCGAAAATCCACTCGCTAAGAAGAAGAAGAGAAGAAGAAGAAGCCTAAATGACATTATGCTGAAAACTAGATGTCCTTTATGAGAAGCAGCCGGTACGTAAGAAGATCTTCCACTCATAAATTCCTCAATACATTATGCCTACATCCACATCTATATTCACACCCCACATAATCACCACAAGATTTCGCAGCACTCGCCCGTCGGTGGCTTATTAAAAGTAAATTGCCAAAATTGCACTGCAAATGTGGCCCTCCATGTTTAGCTAACCAGCTTACCATCACCAAATTAGCTTGACACTTCGTAGCTTACATTTAACTCCTAAATATAGATCTTTTAAACTGGTCGTATGTTGCGCTATCCACCGATATAACCTGATCTTCTTGGCAAGGTTGTTGCGTTAGTGATAGAGGTCTGGATATGGTGGTAAGTGGGTATGACACCCCTATACATCTGGTGTGGCGAGTGATCTGTAATCTTTCAGTTAGGGGGTTCTAATGATGGCTATTAGATTCCATCTACTGTTGACAGCCTGCTGGGGTATTTGATGTGTTATTATTGAGGATTGACGGTTATCAATTTTCTGTCAAGAATAGTCTTTAGTTAATGTTTATGAGAAAAGGACTAAATTAATTTATTAAATGATGATGGCGAGTAAATAATGCCACAAGCGACACACCTGCGGAAATTGTGGTACCGAATATTTGACAGCTAAATTGTATTTTATGTCATTAAAACTTGGACTACCGCATTTGTGGGTTAAAAAATTCGCTGTTTTTTTTTAAAATAACCCTTAGGAGTCGGTGTCTTTTAGTTTTTTTTATTTGTATACGATTTAACTTGAGCTATTTGCCGACAGGTGTGGTTTCAAAACCGAAGAGCGAAATGGCGGAAGGCGGAGAGGTTAAAAGAGGAGCAGAGGAAACGGGACGGGGCCGAGGTGATGACGAAGCGAGATCCCTCTGATGACAAGGTAAACATGATATAACTCGTGCACTTAAAGAAACGATTTATAAATGGCCGCCGCTCGCATGCGTTCTCGCTCACTCTCTATTAGGCAGAGCGAGAACGCATGCGAGGTGGACCAATCACGAAGCGAGCGGACGCCATTTTTAAATCGTTTCTTTAAACGCACGACTTATACGAGTATTAAACCTTTACTGATACTATGTTTAAAAAATAATTGTTTTTTTTTTTAGATTTTATTTATTAGAAAACACAAAACATAGGTACATAGAAAAAGCAAAAGTGGCTACAAAAACTCCCTGAGGGTTTATGTGTAACCACTACTCGTCACAATCAAAATATGTAAATTATATTATACTTAAACATTAATGGATATAATAACTTATAAAATTTGAACGATATAGTAAAATTAAATTAAGTACCCTTAAGAAAACCTACATAATAACAATACATAGTTAGTTCTTTCTAAAATCACCCTCGAAACATGTCCATGTCCATTGATCTAGTTCAAAACGATAACTAAATAAAATTACGTACTTATTTATTTATTTTATTTTATTTTATTTGGGGAGCTTACAGCTACATTTACAATTTGTTTCTAGTATACATATTAAACAAATGTCAATTACAAGCTTCCACAATATGGAAAGAAAATTTCTTAGTCTAACTTAAATATGTGAATTTAGGACTGAATGTCTCTTTATTCCTCTATTTTAGGGTTCCTCTGAGTGTGGGCTCTCCCGAGGGTCTGCAGAAGCGTCTCCTGTGTCCGGGATGTCGCCCAGGGCCTCACCGCCAGTCACTCCCGGCTCGCCACGCCGGTCGCCGCTGCAGTCGCCACGACGGTCACCCACCAGGTCTCCAAGACCTGATAGGTAATAATAAATAAATAAATAAATGGTCATGAAATGCTTTCTAATCGAACCTACCAATGGGCGCTTTTCCACTAGACGGCACGTCAA
Organism: Scrobipalpa atriplicella; assembly: GCA_029255725.1. NCBI lineage: Eukaryota > Metazoa > Arthropoda > Insecta > Lepidoptera > Gelechiidae > Scrobipalpa > Scrobipalpa atriplicella. Next base: position 20,356 of record JARACY010002109.1, read on the forward strand.
CGGCAACGGCGACGGCACGGTACCGTCGACGATATCGTAGGTGAGATAATGTATGAAAATCAATGAAATTATATGACACGCTTTTCCACTTGACGGCACGGCACCGTCACGGCATGTCATCGATTCCCATAGATATTGTCACGTGATCGTCGCCGTGCCGTCGCCGTTGCCGTTGACGTGCCGTCTAGTGAAAAAGTGCCCAATCCCTGGATCCACCGGTTGTTCTTAAAGTTTAAGTTGTTCTTTATTCAACTTAAGAATTCTACAGGGAGTAAAAAATGAGCTCACCAAACTTTAGGGTGTGAACCTACCCGTGAAACTGAACAACTTTTCCCGAGGTCGAAATATGAAAAAAAATATTTGCCCTACCATACAAATGGTTTATGGTGCCAGCAGCGGCTTGAGTCATATAAGTGTAGTCCAAATTTTTGTTTCTCATAGGTATTTTGTCCTATGTTTCTTGGGAAAAGTTGGTACGGTATAAGTTTTTTTTTTCCTTTCAGTTTATATTGAAATAGTATAATTATATTTATGGGTCCGTCTATCCTCGTGATAACGAATAACTTTGGAAAAAAAAAACGTGTCATTCCTAACACTTAGGCCCGTATTTATAAACAGCTCTCAATGTATGACAGCGAGTTTGAGTTCATATCAGAAATGTCATTTCAGTACAAAACGACCTGTCAAATCCAAACTTAATATTGATCTCAATCTTGAGATCGCTTTATAAATACGAGCCTTAATCAGCCAGCTGAATCCCTTGCGCTGATCTTCATTTTCAGGGATTTTTTTAAGCAATTTCTTTTATCTTTTCTGTTCAAGCAGGTCGGAGGTGAGCTGTGCATCACCAGCACCATCAGTCGGTAGCGCAGGGTCGAGGGAAAATGTCTCCGAGCAGCGGCCGCCTCACCACCTTTTCTCACCCTTCGACCAGTAAGTACCCTAAATAAAACTACCCTAATAGTAGTATAAGGAGGGAAGTACTCTAAATCGGGCTAAACACGGTCCGGCATTTGACTTTGTTAGTATAGTTAATAGTTGAATTTTCAATAAATTTATATATGGTTAGCTTCTCTAAAATATGGAGAACAACTAGATTCATAGATATAATCTAAAAATACTATGATTACACCAGGAAATCATCAGAAATATCATGACAATCTGGCGTCTCAATGCTGAATTTGAACAACTGTGACATTTCTATGAGCTTAGAAACACCAAATGTTATATCGAAATCACCGTATAATTATGAAGAACATCATAATCAACTCTGTTTTTCAATACTTTTTGTATACATTGAGATATATGCAAAAATATATGAAATCGGCTTGAAACAGCCCCATGCTAGAAAAGGACAGAGCGCGCATTCTGTCATTGGTTTGAAAGGGATAGTTGCCGCGAGCACATAGACCCTCGCATTATCATGTGGTTGAGAAGAAAAAGAGAGCCTTGTCTTGTCTTCCATTTTAGCTTATCTTGTGGTGTTTCGGCGTCCATATGTATATCTTTCAGGTCTTTAAAGTAAGTATCTAAGAAAAACAAGAAGTAATAAGATCCAGAACAATTTAAAGAACCAATTTTCTGTAGCAATACTAGGCAGAAATTTATTCAAAGGGAACAAGCATTCATTCAGCAAATAATTTTTTCATTCTAAATCTCATTCTAGTCTAGGGTCGCAGAATTTCGAAAAATAAATATGAAATTAAATACATAGCTAAAATCTGTAAGTACGTATCTATTTAAGCGTTTCAGGGCTTTATAATTTCATCTGACCTGCGCACTTGTATTACCAAGAAAACAGTGCGCGCTCACGATCTAATAACGGCTAAGTGAATCATGCGCAGGAGTCGGTTATGAAGACGAGTTCGCAATTAGTCCAATAAACCGCGTTCGTTAGCCGTAATTATATTGTGCTCGTTGTTGCTACTCTGGCCAACAAGAGTAAGAAAATATACAGATACAAAGTTTCATACAACCGACGTTTAGATAAGAAAATTGTTACACTGCTGAAAAAAGATCTGCTATACTACGAAATCAAAACCGTTAGGTATTATATTTTGCTCATTGTTGCTTCAAAAGAATAAGAAACTTTATACCGGGTGTAAGGGACAGCTTCCCGCAAACTGATAGGGGTCTCTTAGTCAACGAAACTGAACAAATTCGCTCGGGCCACGACTTCAGGCAGGATTCGAACCTGCGCCTCTGGATTGCCGGTCCATTGCACTACCATCTATGCTACCGAGACTGTAGCCGGAGTGAGTAAATTACTATTCTCTTTCTTATGTACACGTCATAGCGACGTTAGCGACATCTAGCTAGCCGTGATTTATTATTTTCATTCTTTCATATTTATATGAAATAAAATAGCATTGTAAGTGCTAAAATATCCTCAGAAACTGAACAAGTTTCACCAGGAAATTCTTTCAGGAACTGATTCTTTTTTGGCTTTTCCATAAAAATTGTCTGATCGAGGTGGGGGTTTGTATGGGAAAGTCAATTAAATTTTCATTTCCTGAAAAAAAAAACCTTGCGTAAGTTGTCCGGTTCCGTTGACTGAGCAACCCCTATCAGTTTGCGGGAAGCTGCGTCCCTTACACCCCGTAGATCAAAAGCTTCATCGAAGTATCAGAAATTTTATTATGTAGGTAATTCCCAGATTTCGTCATGTACGGCTGCGCATGTGTGCAAGTGCATGACGTCCTCTACCTTATTTCTGTATTAATAACACTGCACCCTATGTCTGTGCACTACACACTACTATTTGTCTCTGTACGGTTTCTTACTCGTATGTGTGCGATATCAAACTACTAAGTATCATACAAACGACGCGCTTAAATTAACAATGCTACTCTATGTCTATGACTATAAGGTCTAATTAATAAATCCATCTCAATCATCAAAGATATTTAAAGCTTAGCTAAAGATACGTAAAGCTGTTGTTAAATTTGTTCAGTTCTGTCGTGTTCAAACGGGTAATAACCCGAACACACGTGTCAGTGGTTTTAAAGCCCTCTTTTTACGTGCCCTTAGAAGCACAGAATCATCCTACTTGTTACAGAAAACAACAAAAAAACTAATTTCTTTTTCTATTAAAATTTAAAAGCTCATCTAAAATATTCTTATCTCTAAACTATTTCAATTATGTGAAAAAAACATAGGTAGGTACTAGGTACATATTGTAGGTATGATAATAACTAGAAGAAACACAAGAATGGTAATAACAAGAATAAAAAATCATGTTCATAAATTCGTAACGAATTGCCGTAGTAAACCCCATACAACAATTAAAATCAATGGGGATAAAAACGCAAAGCTAATTGCAGATGACGCCACTGTTGAGTGTTCCAAAAGAGACCAATGAGAAGACACAAAACTGACATTGATATTGATATTGACAGATTACTGACCAATCACAGGAAAAGGAACACTCAACAGTGGCGCCATTTAGTTCTCAGTTTTTAACCCCATTCACTCGACCTCTTTAGTTTATTAGTGGACCACCTCTAGGAATCTGGGAATGAAGTGCGTATGATGGCGCTGGAATATTGCGAAAGAAGCATGTCCATTTTCAATTTTATTTTACTAAGTGACAAGACTACCCGAATACCGTCTATACCATGGGCGCAAAGGGCACGTACCCAGGGTCCCCAATTTAAGGAGGCCCTGAAAGGCTGCCAAAGAAACAGCTTATTTTGTCCTGTAAAAAAGACACAGAAACAGAACAGCCTGTCAAAGTGACGTTAAACGCTCAAAATAAGTGCGTCGTTTATTTTAAGAAATACATAAACGTCAATTAAAATCAGCTCTATTTTTAATTAAAATTTTAAAAAGTGGCAGGACAAAATTTAAATGCGTGTCTACAACCGAATCGGTACTACTAATACACATGCATTGCGCACTTGCCAAGCATAGTGTCAATTTGCTCGCCAAACGGTCCTGTCCCCAGTAGTGGACTGATATAGTTAGAAATCCGTTTGAAATACCAACAAATTGCGTCAATAACATGCGCTTGCGGCGGCCTGAATAGCGATCTTCATTCATTGCGTCCAATCTCGGTGATCAAGGTCCTATTGAGATGTTTCATAGTGTCAAGTCAACAGTTCCACTGCAAAGTAATACCAGATTTTTTTGTATACTAGCGGCCCGCCCCGGCTTCACACGGGTAATCAAAATTGCCGAAGACATGAAGTGTATCAAAAAATCTATAATAATTCATTAATAACCTCCGAGATATTACCTGCACCTGACTCCATACAAATATTTAGAAAAAAAAATAACAATGTGTAAGTGACGTTTGCATTGATATACCTGTCAGACTGTCAGTTTATTATATTAGGTTAGTTGTTTGTCTTCTGAAACGTTTTCAAGCAAAAAACTGACACTTAATTTTTTTAATTCTCTTTTTATGAAACTCCATATATGATATCCAGCTAGCCAGAAGGCCGCGCGTCAAATTTTTTTTATTTCGCGTAAGTTTAAAAACGTTTGATATCTTCTTAAGCATTGATCTAAATTATATAGTGTAAAGGACAATTATAATCTACATTTAATGTTTCAGCTTTCAAACATGTTTATTTGGATAAGAATTAATGTTGTAAATGGTTAAAATCGCTTCGTAAATAAGCCATTATTTTTCGTAAAAAGTAAAGAATAAAAATGGTCATTATGAGTTATCCCTAAGAGATAGACATATACCATCGCGGACTTTTTCGTTGACCTTATTAAGGTGTACAATACTTACATTATTTTGATCTATCTCGTAGGATTTAGCCAGCGTTTGCAATGTAAGCGCAAAAATAGTATATTAGGCAACGAGGGAATAAAGCAGTGTCTAACGTCACGGGCAGCATATTGAATCCTGAGCGGAATGAAGGATTCTAGGATTAATTCCCGAGCGCAGCGAGGGAATTAAATCTTTAATTCCTGAGCGAAGCGAGGGAATTATGACAAGAATCCTGAATGTAGCGAGGGATTCAAGTCTGCCCAAGGCGAAGACACATTTATTCCCGAGGAGCATACTATATTTTACACACCTACTGCACAGATTACTTAGACGGTGGCAGGCGTCTGTAAGATAATAAAGCTCCGAAATATACCTAATCATGTAATATTGATACATAAATAAATATTGAAAACATACCAGAAGCAACAGATCCGAAAGTCAATTCACACTCACTGAACTACACTTCACGTTCACAATCCACTACCTACGTATTTTTCCAAAAAACGAATTGATCGTATTTAACATATTCAACATAAATAACAAAATACGATAAAATACTAGTCACAATGTCTTCTGGAGTCAAAATATTAATTTCACTCGACAATTTACGAAATGGAAGTAATAATCAATGAGAGAAAAACTTTTGCAAAATCAAACCGCGTTTTCTTTTTTTTAGTTTCTTTTTTTTATACAAAGCAAAGAGCACATACAGATAACTAGTCATACAGCCTTTTTACACTCGCCGGGAGGCGCAGAAGGCGAGTGTGGCAACAGTTTTAATACACACACAGCCATATTTTTTTTTTCTGAAAATTATTTTCTTAGTAGTTCACATGACATTCCAAATTCAAATCACATAATAACCCTTGGGCTATTAAGGATTTCCATACAACTTTAAATCCCTTGGGATTATTTTCTTGCTTTAAACGCAAGTTCCTTGATACATTATGTTGATATAATAATGCAGAGGTGTGTAAAATTAATTAATTTACGACATAGCATTAGAAACCTCTAAAATTATCAGTGTTTCTTCAATTTACTAAAAAAAACCGCATCAAAATCCGTTGAGTAGTTTTAAAGATCTAAGCATACATACATACATACAAACAGCGGGAAGCGACTTTGTTTTATACTATGTAGTGATAATTCTAGCTGCAGCATAGACCGGTACTAATCTGAAATAGAAAGAAGTGGCAAAAAAGTATCGTCGCTGACGACCAATAGATTAGAACAGTGACGGATAGATACGAAATTCGCAATGACGCTTGAAAAAAGATAATTTTGAAAGGTTTATTGAATTGATTAATCCTCTATTCCCAGTAGTTCAATTGACAGTTCAATGACTGCACTAGCGAGAACTGCATTACCTAGACCAGATAGTTCAATGATATTTTTTTATTGCACATAAATATGTAAACGAATTTTCTGCTCAAATCCCATCAATTAATTTTGAGCCTAGCCTAGTAAAACAATTAAACATAGAATTCTCATCGTGATGATTCAAGTATCTTAAATTGATTAACTGTATCTGTCAATGGTAATCAAATATATTTTTCTGAAGGAATATCAAAGTAAAATTACCTATGCTGTTTATTTATATGGCTATGTGAACCAACAAGAAATTACGCACAGTTTTATAAATCAATTATTGTAAAATGATACTTAACTCACCCTTATCAAGATACTTTAAAGCAATTTAAACTGTCTAAGTTTAAATATCTTAGCTGAGTAATCAAATGAAAGTTCAAAGTCGGCGAGTTAATTATAATTACCAGTTTAACCTTGGCAATTACTTAGGCTTACTTTGGCTCGATTTGATTACACGAAATCTTTGAGAAATCTGTAAACTTTGCTCATTGGTACAAGGTAAAGAAGTCAAAATGAACCAAAAGTTATTTGAGGTTGTCATACGTAATTTAATTCTACTGACAAAAGTGAACCTACTTAACCTTCATATTATAATACGGAATGAATAAAAAAATATATATGGTCCAGCTGGTCCACAATTTACGTACATTTATAAAGTCACGCTTTTATTACGGGGAAGGCAGAGAAAAAATCGCCTAGTAAAGGCGTTTTACCACGTCTGACAAATATTGCCGGCAATTTTCGATGGTTAAATGGTATAAAATGTTATATGACGACATAGTAGAAAAAGAAATCAAAATATATCGGTAAGGTACTCACTTTTCCCATAATCATACTTAAAATAGGTTTAAAATATAAATAACAAACGAAACAAAGCTCTAGAATGGTCCAAAGAAATCGCCACCAATAATAGATAAACACACTCGTTCACGTAATGTTTTCGCCTGGGGCGCGAAAAGCCGGGATTGGGCAGATCGCATTAGCGAGCTTCCGGTCACGCCGGATGTGCCGCCATCTTGTTGAACGGCGCGCCGGAACATGAACACACTGATATGGTGCAATAGATGTCTACTACAGTTTTAGTAGTAGGTAGATGAAGTCGTTAGTAGTGAATTTTCCATCGACACGAAATGAAGAAGAAGTAGTGAATTATTGTTTTTTTTGGTGTAGAATAATAATTTAGAAGAAGCGACTGATTTTAAAATTGCCTTCTTAAGAGGAGTGTGAACCTGCACCTCTCCATATAAAAGGCGATAACGGTTCCCCTACCCTAAACATAGTCCGATGCCTATAATTTTTGGAAATAATGTAGATATACTTAAAAGTTTGTACGTTTTTATTTATAAGAAATATTACAGTTATAAAAAAATATGACCTCCATATTATTTGTATTGGAATTTAAAAGAGGTCATATCTATTTATAACTGTAATATTTCTAAAAAATAAAAACGTAAAAACCTAGTTTTTAAGTATATCTGTTACAGCCATAGTGATTAATTAGCTATTATACATAATGACTGGTCATTATATATAATAACCAAATTGACCAGACAATGTGATAAATTAATCACTTTATCCGGATACTATTCATAATAGCTGGTCGAAGTTAGTCAAAGTAATAAATACGGTTTAACTGACTGAGCGACGCGTTGGAAGCATGGTCCGTAATGTGTCCTGAGGTCCAACTAAGACCAGTACCAGATAAACTTGAGTCTCAAAGAGCATGGGATGACCTAGTTCCCTAAAAAACTAACCTAACCTAACCTAACCTAACCTATACCCACTTTTTTTATAACATTAATCAAGTCTTCAAAGATATTATATGACCTAGTTCCCTAAAAAACTAACCTAACCTAACCTAACCTAACCTATACCCACTTGTTTTATTACATTATCCAAGTCTTCAAAGATATTATATATAATAGCTGGTTAAAGTGATTAATTCTGTGTCATTTATCACTTAATCTAAATTGAGCAGACATTATAAATAATGACCAGATATTATATATAATATCTAGATTAATCACTTTGGCTGTAACATATCTACATAATTTCCAAAAATTATAGGAATCGGACTATGTTTACGATTGGGTAATTCGTTCATTTTGTAACTTGTATAATTTCATGATTAATATGAAATTACATGAATTTTTTTCAGTGAGTACTTAACTTACCTACTCCACAGAACAGACAATTTAAGAACTCTTGAAAATTATTTTTACTTTTATAAAAGAAATAAATCTTTGAAATGTTTCTCTATCATATAATTATATTGTAAAATAAATCACCGAAATATTTTCCTTTAACATAATATTATAATACTAGTCCTCCCACCGATTTTCGGTGATGGCGGTCAATCTCCCAGAGATGGGCCAACTGCGAAGGACTAGTTTTTAGTGCCCAAGTGTTCGCGCTACACACTGGTGCACTCTCTATTCCTTCAATCTCTTATTCTGTGGGACAGATTGACTGACACGACCAGAGAGAAATCAGGCGCAGGACCGACTATTTTCATGCCTATCCGACAGCATGGATCATCTTACTTTTCGGTCAATCAGGTGATCAGCCTGCAATGCCCTAACCAAACTAGAAACAACAACACAAAGTCATTGTCCCCCGCCGGGAATCGAACCCGGGACCTCCGGGTCGTGAGCCTATGGCCCAGACCGCTAGACTACGGAGGCAGTTAATATTTAGTTTATACTTGCGATTGTCGGCGCTTGGTGAATCAATTAAGTGCAATAAATTGCTCCCAAAGTATACTTTGTCAATTAAGTGCAATAAATTGCTCCCAAAATATATTTGGGAGCAATTTATTGCACTTAATTGACGAAAATCATGTTAATTATTAGTAAATATTACTATCGGGATGTGTTTAAATACAAATAGTAATTGTGTGAGTGCAATAAATTGCTCCCAAAGTATACTTTGTCAATTAAGTGCAATAAATTGCTCCCAAAATATATTTGGGAGCAATTTATTGCACTTAATTGACGAAAATCATGTTAATTATTAGTAAATATTACTATCGGGATGTGTTTAAATACAAATAGTAATTGTGTTTGCTAATGTACTCCTGAAGATGCTTATGTAAGCGAAACTAGTTGGGTTCAAAATAAAAATTGTGAAACAAGTACAAGTGAGTTTACAATACAAAACAGCAGTTAATATTGTTCAGTATAAGTTTTGAGACTTTCGCGGTTGTTGAGGTAATTATCCCGTTCATAATAACAATCTAATTGCAATATTGTTCAGTATTTAAACGTATAATACTAGGCTGGCTACTGCACCCTTTTTGTTATCACGATCACCCCTATAACAATTAATTCATCATACTAAATTAAAACAACACATTCGCTCGATCAACATTATAATTAAAACAAATGCATTAAACCTCTGTGCATGAATGTTTATTTAATTGAGCTATTAAATTGACATTATGGACACAGATGGATAGTTTGTCATATTTGGTATATGTGCGGTTAACTATTTCTATAGAAGAGTGGTCAGTGCATTGGGTTTTCAAACCGTAGGTCATAGGTTCAACAAGGTTCATCTGGCCATCAGGAGGATATCACAGAAATGGGTATCTCTAAGAGAACAGACTTTTTTGATGTTTGTCATGTTATTGTTTTATTTGCCGAGTTCTCATGTTGTGCTTCATGTTTATTATACCTAAGTACTAGAAATATACAATATGTAACATAAAGGGTATCTACATACATGTATAATATGTATATGCAACCTGGAACTGCCTCCGTGGTCTAGCGGTCTGAGCCATGGGCTCACGAACCCGGAGGTCCCGGGTTCGATTCCCGACGGTGGACAATGACTTTGTTGTTTCTAGTTTGGTTAGGGCATTGCAGGCTGATCACCCGATTGTCCGAAAAGTAAGATGATCCATGCTGTCGGATGGGCATGTAAATAGTCGGTCCTGCGCCTGATTTCTCTCTGGTTCTGTCCCATCAGAATAAGAGATTGAAGGAATAGAGAATGCACCTGTGTGTAGCGCGAACACTTAGGCACTAAAACTAGTCCTGCGCAGTTGGCCTATCTCTGGGAGATTGGCCGCCATCACCGAAAATCGCAACGAAAATATGCAACCTGGAAAATATCTCTGCCAAAGAAACTGTACAACTTTTCTCAAGGAACATAGGTTGAAGAAATGCGAAAAATAAATTGGCTTCCCAAAGTCAAGCGGCAACGAAACCAGAATATTCCTGTATAGGATCTGCGCAGGAAACGCCATACGATATGATGATGATGGGAAAGTGCTTCAGTTTCATGGGTGCATATTCCCTTTCTATTACACGTTGGTAAAATAATATTGACATCCACAATTTGACAGTACAGTTGCAATAATAGCCTTACGGCCAATTACCACTTGCCACCAGCAAATTACATCCAAAAATTGGTTTTCCGTAATTCCATTCTTTAACCCTTCATCTGCCAACGAACCGCGCGTCGAGTCAACCCTCTCGCTGCCCGCATGGCTCTAATTGTCCACATTAATATGACAAATAGATTCACATCGACGCTTTTCGACAGGCATGTGTGGTTAGTCTCAGTAAGGTCATCGTATTCGATACAATACTACTACGTTACTTTTTCATTTTTTTTAATATAATTAGAAAACAGTTTACTCGCTTTTTGACCATCAGTACCTCACGTGGCTGGTCTTTAAGTTTTCCCGTGGAAATGAGGTTTAATAATCGTGCGGTAAAATATAGCAAAGGATTTAAGGATGCATAATTTGTCAGGTAGCACATAGGAAGGAAGCTTCGAGAGGAGTGCCTTATGCCAGACCCTATCGAAGGCATTCGCCATTTATGGGTTATTGGGTTTTAATAAGGGGCCAGTGTGCTATCGGTATACTATGTGTTAGGAAGACCAAAAGGTCGCCAGCAGACCGACCCTGACGGAATCCGTACTGACGATCATTTATGAGCTGGTGCTCCTTAAGTTGACGTAGGAGTTGACGGTTGATAATAGATTCCATTATTTTGGAAAGCAATGAGGTGATAGCTATCGGCCTGTAGTTGCATGGATCAGAGCGATCACAATTCTTAGGTATTGAGTGCACTAAAGCCGTCTTCCATGAAGCTGGGACTACGCCTGTGGTATAAGAGTGCCGGAAAAGACGCGTTAGAATCGGAGCCAAATCAGGAGCGCATGTTTTCAGAACTACAGGGGAGATACCGTCAGGCCCCCTGGACTTATGAGTACCTATCTAAGGAAAAGAGTGCGTTACGTACTTTTTTCTGGGGAAACTGAATGTCCAGCATAGCACTAGTACACCGTGGAACGGACGGTGGCTCTTTTTCCTTGTCGTCCAATGTTGAATTGGATGCAAAAATCGAACTAAGCAGATTGGCTTTTTCTTTTGCATCGTGGACCAACGAGTCATCTTCCCAACGAAGTGGTGGATAAGAAGGTTAGCAAAAGTTATCCTCAACAGCTTTGGCAAGGGACCAGAACGCCTGAGAACGCTCGGGAACACCCGAGGGAAGCTTAGTTAGCCTCTCGCCAATTCTGCCGATGTGATCTGCCTTTGGTATTATCTTTGCCTTCGCTATAACAACTAATACTAAAAAAAAAAAAATTAACGTGTTTTTCTGAACCGTGAAAGCTAGACAGTTTATTTTTAGGAATGGAATTCATATTTTATTAATTTTATTTTGTTTTTAGTATTTGTTGTTATCGCTATAACAACTAATACTAAAAACAAAATAAAATTAACGTGATTTTCTGTCTATCACCAGGCTGTATCTCATGATCATGAACCATGAAAGCTAGACAGTTGTAATTTTCAGAGATAACAGCAAAGGCAGAGCACATCGGCAGAATTGGCGAGAGGCTAAATAAGCTTCCCTCGGGAACACGGGCGTTCTGGTCCCTTGCCAAAGCTGTTGAGGATAACTTTTGCTAACCTTCTTATCCACCACTTCGTAAGGAAGATGACTGCCGCTTGCATTGCCGCTGCAAGAAAAATACATAATCTGCGAAAATTTCAACTGTCTAGCTATAACGATTCATGAGGTAAAGCCTGGTGACAGTCGGACGGACGGACGGACGGACAGCGAAGTCTTAGTAATAGGGTCCCGTTTTTTACCCTTTGGGTGCGGAACCCTAAAAAGAGTAGGTACTTAATATTAAACAATACAATCTACTATCACAGTATAATTCAATAGTCTGACGTTCTGGACTCATATATTATACTGTGCTACTATATTGATGACTAAGTATATTTATTTGTACCTATTACATTTTAGATAGTAATTAATATTGAAATGAAAATAAAAATAAATAATTTATAACTTTTTTAGTATTTTAAAATTTTATTATCTTATTTTGATGTTGCTAATTCTTCGTTTTCCTGCATTGCTATGCAGGAATGCAGGAAAACGAAGAATTAGCATCATAATTAATGTATTCCTTACCACCATAGTTGTATTCAATTTTGCCTTTGAAAATCTGGAATGAGAAAAATCAGTTTACACGAATTACTACTTTTATTTCTCTAACAAAACATATAGTTGATGGATAACTATATAAACGTTTATCTATAATAATATGATATAATAAATCTCTGGAAGGGTCGTGTACATTGTATATTTTTGTAAAAAAATATTGCAATAAGCTTTATTAACGACACCAAGACAAAACATTTTTTTTTTAATTTTTGTCTGTCTGTATGTTACCACATCACGCCAAAATTGCGCCGTATTGTCCTTATGTAGGTACCTACTATTTTATTAGTTCACTAATAAAATAGTAGGTACCTACATAAGGACAATACGTAAACGCTTAAAATAAAGAGCTAGGTCAAGAGGGCTGAGTTGGTCAAGTGGGCTGAGTTGGTCAAGTGGGCTGAGTTGGTCAAGTGGTGAGTTCGTCAAGCGGGATCAGTTAATCAAGTGGGCTGAGTTGGTCAAGTGGGATGAGTTGATCAAGTAGGCTGAATTGGTCAGGTGGGCTGAGTTGATCAAGTGGGCTGAATTGGTCAGGTGGGCTGAGTTTGTTAAGAGGGTTGAGTTTGTCAAGTGGGCAGATATGGTCAAGTAGGCCAGATCTTTAGGTGAGCAGTTTTAATCGCGGCTATATAAGTTTTTTTTTTTCATGCGTTTAACAGTCTACAAACATTCAAACAAAATTTAATGTTTATCATTATCACATTTATCACCGTCGAAGATGTAAATTGAAGTATGGCTTACACGTATTCTAGAAATCTGAAAAAAAAAATGCCTACTAGTTAATGGTGAAATTATGTACTTACTTCCCTCCTCTTTCCTGTTATTCTTTCTACAGTATACATAATTAAATATTAAAAATATTAGAATCGAAAAACTAAAATATCGCGGCTTGCCATATTGGAGAATGAACATAAAATAATGTTATTCTACTTGAACACTTTTTCCATCATAAAAATCGATTAAAGTTATTGGGCCATAAAAAGCTAATCATCATAAAGTTTTGTTTTATTTTTCTTGCGTAATTTTTTTTTTATCGTAATCGATTTCCTTTCTTTTCTTAAAGCCTGCTACACACAGTGCCGCCGGCATGGACTCCGGCTTTGCCGACGAGCGAAAAGGCGACATGCCGGGGTCGGACTTGCAAACATATTGTGTAATTTTTTAGTTTTTCCTTTCTATCGAATGGGTTTTCGAGTCGAACTACCCGATGAACCCTGGTGTCTGAGTTTTTAGACCGCCTAATAGCACAGTTTATACCTACATTCTAAAAAACAATACTAGGTGATACTTAACATTAAAGGAAAGGATTATGTGTAATTTTGTACGTAACACATTAAGCTGTGGGTGAAACTGTGAAATTCTTCCATGCTGGACTGGGAGTGACAGAAAAACAGAATGTGCCAGCTGCATATCCTCCCGGGCATGCTGTAAAAGTCAGCTAAGGGATTTGAGGGTTTCAGTATTGTAATTTAGGCGATGGGCTGACAACCTGTCACTATAGCAATACACAATGACCATCTAAAATAACCTTCAAAACTTGTCAGACGTGGCGGAATGACTGATATTTCGGTCGTTTTCGCTCTGCCTACCCCATAAGGTATAAAGGCGTGATTTTATGTATGTATGAAACTGCGGCACAAAAAGCTAGTAGGTAACTATGTGTTAAATTGTTACGCTCAATCAACAAATGTGCTCATTGGCCGAAAAAGAGGGACATTTTGCGGATTGTGCGTTTTGCAATACCCAATCCGCGAAATGTCCCTTTGCTTAATACTTAGGCCCGTATTTATAAAGCGATTTCAAGTTTGAGAACGATATTAAGTGTGGATTTGACAGGTCGTTTTGTACTAAAGTGACATTTGTGATACGAACTGAAACTCGCTGTCACTCTTGAGAGCTGATTATAAATACGGGCCTATGTGTCTGAGTCCAGTCCCTATGCGCGACGACATGCATGATCCAATTGCGGCCGCTAAATTGATACTCTATTTGGCTCAATTAAGCATTAATTAACGCGTTAATGAACGAGCTGGAACCGCCATCGCCAGCGCTATTGTTCGTTCACGATCTTTGTTTGTTAAATTATAACTGTAGATGTCTTTGTTTTATTAATAAGTAAGTAGCGACCCGCCCCGGCTTCGCACGGAATTTGTCATTGTTTGGGCGCTTTTCCACTAGACGGCACGTCAACGGCAACGGCGACGGCACGGCGACGATCACGTGACAATATCTATGGGAATCGATGACATGCCGTGACGGTGCCGTGCCGGCAAGTGGAAAAGCGTGTCATATAATTTCATTGATTTTCATACATTATCTCACCTACGATATCGTCGACGGTACCGTGCCGTCGCCGTTGCCGTTGACGTGCCGTCTAGTGGAAAAGCGCCCTTTCTCTACTATTATTTATTATTATCGTTCGGCCTATTAAAATTAAACACCTGCATCATACGTAGTTACTAACTAAAAATATATTGCATGTAATATACATTAAACCTTCCTGTTGAATCACCTAATCAACTAAAAAAGCGTCATAATCCGTTGCGTAGTTTTAAAGATTTAAGCATACATAGAGACAGATAGTGGGAAGCGACTTTGTTTTATACTATGTATAGGCATAGGCATAATGTCTAGTTTTCGATTTGCAGGTCGTGAGCGTGAGTACTATTTCTACTGCTCAAACACGTCATAAAAAACATATAAAATATTAAACTCATTAAAAAGGTCGCAGGAATCATCGTTTTTTTTATTTTTCCCTGGAATAACCTTATTTTAACTTCCATGCTGGACTGGGAGCGATAGAAAAACATAGAATGCGCCAGCTGCATCTCCTCCCGGGCATGCTGTAAAAACCAGCTAAGGGATTCGAGGGTTTTAGTATATTGTAATATAGGCGATGGGCTGACAACCTATCACTACAGCAATATACAGATCTATCTTAAAAAACCCTCAAAACTTGTCAGACGTGGCGTAACGACCTTTGTTTGGGTAGTTAACGCTATGCCTACCCCATTAGGGATAAAGGCGTGATTTATGTATGTATGTAATATCCTTATTTTATTTATATTTAACCCATTATTTTTTCCACTTATTCTTGTTAAATGAAAACTAATCCCAGTCGTAAAACCAAATCTATTATTTATACATGAAACATAAAACTAAATCAAACTCTATCAATACATCGTAACTTTGTCACCATCATTGGAGATCATTAATTTTCTATAAAAAAAATAGCACAAAAATTTAAAAGCATATAAATGTCAATAGAACAATACTTTAATAGCGGAACCGATAGAGATTAAGCTGCGTACACACTGGGGCGTCGCGCCGTCACGCTGGGCGACATCAATGTGAAATGTCATTAGATGGATGCAATCTGATTCTAGCTGGGTCATTTGTTGTGTTTTTTGGGGTTAGTTGCAGATTTAAGTGCCGAATGAATAAGTAAGCAGAAAGTAGATACAGATTCGTGTAGGTAGTATTTTTTTTTCTTTTTTCTTGTATGTAATGTAAAAAAATTACAATAATATTATGACATGATCTAGCCTAGCATGATTTTGGCGTGATGAATATTAGAAGTTGAGTAAAAGATGTTGTTATTCCTAATCATTCATATTAGTACAATAATAACGTACGAAAACGTCACAAAAATAAACCATCAATAAAACTCAAAATCTAAACACCATTCCTTTCAACGACTTAATTACCCCTTTTGCGCGTGCCCGCATGGGTTGACCGACCAACATAAAAAGTCCCATGGAACACTTACTACTCAATCTTTCAGCGCCATCGGTCCACTACTGATTTATTTTTTTATTTATTTACGTTTTACGAGCTTTTAAGTGGATTTGCTATGCAGGCGACGCTAATCGGGAACGGGTTGCGTAGCTATTAAGCGATAGCGGATAAATAAAAATAGTTTTTTTTTATTATAGGTTACATACGGGTGTAAGGCACAGCGTCCCGCAAACTGATAGGGGATGCTCAGTCAACCAAACTGAACAACTATCATTTCCTGAAAAAAGGTCCTGGTGATAGTTGTTTAGTTTCGTTGACTGAGCAACCCCTATAAGTTTGCGGGACGCTGTCCCTTACACCCCGTATAAGTTTCGTCATCATGAACTGATTTTCCCTAATGGTGTTGTACTTCCACAAGGATGATGCTATAGTATATTAGGCAATGAGGGAATAAAGCAGTGTCTAACGTCACGGGCAGCATATTGAATCCTGAGCGGAATGAAGGATTCTAGGATTAATTCCCGAGCGCAGCGAGGGAATTAAATCTTTAATTCCTGAGCGAAGCGAGGGAATTATGACAAGAATCCTGAATGTAGCGAGGGATTCAAGTCTGCCCAAGGCGAAGACACATTTATTCCCGAGGAGCATACTATATTTTACACACCTACTGCACAGATTACTTAGACGGTGGCAGGCGTCTGTAAGATAATAAAGCTCAGAAATATACCTAATCTTGTAATATTGATACATAAATAAATATTGAAAACATACCAGAAGCAACAGATCCGAAAGTCAATTCACACTCACTGAACTACACTTCACGTTCACAATCCACTACCTACGTATTTTTCCAAAAAACGAATTGATCGTATTTAACATAAATAACAAAATACGATAAAATACTAGTCACAATGTCTTCTGGAGTCAAAATATTAATTTCACTCGACAATTTACGAAATGGAAGTAATAATCAATGAGAGAAAAACTTTTGCAAAATCAAACCGCGTTTTCTTTTTTTTAGTTTCTTTTTTTTATACAAAGCAAAGAGCACATACAGATAACTAGTCATACAGCCTTTTTACACTCGCCGGGAGGCGCAGAAGGCGAGTGTGGCAACAGTTTTAATACACACACAGCCATATTTTTTTTTTTTTTGAAAATTATTTTCTTAGTAGTTCACATGACATTCCAAATTCAAATCTCATAATAACCCTTGGGCTATTAAGGATTTCCATACAACTTTAAATCCCTTGGGATTATTTTCTTGCTTTAAACGCAAGTTCCTTGATACATTATGTTGATATAATAATGCAGAGGTGTGTAAAATAACATAAAAGGATAGGTATAAACAGCACATAAGCAGGAACGTACTTATAAAAAACGACATAGGTACGTTATTTTGAGAATGAGTACCTAGTCAACTATGTTTTAGACAAAATAAGAACTATAAAAACGATACGATGGATAAAAGACTTATTTATTAATATTTTATGGCCACAAAAAAAACTCTCGCAGCATAAGGCACAGTTCACACTATGCTGCCGGCACGCGCCGCGCGCGCCACGCTCCCGCAGCGCCGCGACGGGGCGCTATTGTGTCTGGGCTTTACTGACCAGCGTAAAAAAATCGTTTATTGTACAAATGTTTTTGTTGGCGACGAAAAAGTGGTAAATTAAGTGGAAAGCGATAGGGGTAGGTTTGATTTGGAGGCGAGTGGATTTTGATTGTGTTGGTCACATTTTAAGAGTCTATTAATATGTTAGCCGGTTCATCGATGAATATATCATATTTATTTGATGAAAGATACTGATTGTCAAATAATCATCATCATCATCAGTCACAACAGTCCACTGCTGGACATGGGCCTCCCCAAAATTGGGTGGTATATGCCATACTCACCACGCTTGGCAGGCGGGTTGGTGAGTGGAGTAGAAGTTTTCCATTCACGGGGAACGCTGCTGCCCATTCCCTGGATTTATCCTTTAGTCGCCTTTTACGACACCCACAGGAAGATATGGGGTGATGCTATTCTAACCCGGCACCACACGGATAATGTCAAATAATATAATTTTATTTTTATTTTGTATTTAATTTAGTCATATTCGTGCCTAGCTCTACGCCCTTATCTGAAACGAAATTTTTCGGGAAACTATTTTGCAGTGTTGCCATTTTGTTAACCAGTGTGACACAATAAATGTGTATTTCAGCTTAAAAATTTCACGAATTTAAATTTTTCTAAGTTCTTCTCATACCAAAAGACGAATAAACAAAATATTTGCTATTAACAAAACCCTAAACATTCGCAGGGGGTAGTTCACTACTACACGACACTTCACATCGCAAATTGCGCGGAAAACACTGAGAAAACAGACTCCTTATGCTTTCCCCATCCCTCTCCCTCATCTACAGCCGCCAAGCGAAAGACAGAGAAAGCCATATATGTCAAGTCGAGCGCGAAGTGCCCCGATGGCGGGAAACAAGTCCCGCACGCGTCACCCACGTGCGCGCTGGCGGCCATTGTTCGCGCCAAATCAACCGTAAAAAAATGTATCTTGATTTTCCGTAATTGCATCTTGATTTCACTGATGTTGATGAGTCATTTATTAAAGGCCTTTGATTTCTGATGAGTACATCAATATTTTTTTGCTAAATTCATCGCTTTAGTTAGATGGTAATGTGTGTCTGTCTTTTAGCGTAAGGTGAAAGTCATTGCTGCCGATTCGGTTACAGAATCAACTTAACTTATTTAAGTTTAGTCCTGTCACTTTCCATTTCGAGCGAACAGAAAAGGATGGCAGTATAGACGGACTTATTATAAACCTGTCACATAGATCGAATGCACGAAACGAAACGCATTTTAGTCGGGACCCTTTCACATCACAACTTAATTTGACTTATCTTGAGCGTTATACGTCAGTTTGACACAATTATAATCAGCTGTTGTGATGCTGTCTCTATTTTATTCAAATTTTAGAAAGTGACAGGACTAAACTTAAATTAGTTAAGTTGAAGCTGTTTCCGAATCGCCGCCAGTATTTTCTCTATTTATGAAATAATGAACAAGTTATTCTTCATCATAGATTCCATGGAATAGGTACTTATTGAATGTCATATGATATGACATGTATGTTATTAACTCTATTACAGTCTTCTCTGGATTAAATTCAAGAACTAATCTAATCAGGGTTTGGTTCTGCATTCAAGTCAAATAAATGGTTATAAAATAACACTGTAACATTAACTTCCATGCTGGACTGGGAGTGATAGAAAAACGTAGAATGTGCCAGCTGCATCTCCTTCCGTGCATGCTGTAAAAATCAGCTAAGGGAATCGAGGGTTTCAGTGTATTGCAATTTAGGCGATGGGCTAACAACCCGTCACTATAGCAATATACATAATCATCATCTGTATTAGCCCTCGAAACTTGTCAGACGTGGCGGAACAACCTATTTTTATGTCGTTTTTGCTCTGCCTACCCCATTAGGGATACAGGCGTGATTTTATATAAGTATGTATGTAACATCCTTAAAAATTATTAGGGTAGGGGTAGGTATATTTACTCTAATTATAGATACCTAGTTATTTTGGCAAACAAGGTTTCCTACTATTTTGAGATAAAAGCAGTTCACAAAAATAAAAATAATTGACCGCATCAACACTCAACCATTTCTACAGCAGTTTCATCGCGAACGAACTAACGAAGGTAACGTCGTTAAGTTACACCCGTTAGTTGCGTTACGTTACTCGCCGGTTCAGTTTCGTTACTATTTCGTTACGTTAACGAGACTAGCGGGCCGTTCGTTAGCGAACATTCAATCAAACTTAGTTCGTTTTCACTGTACCTCCGCTAACTTTTTTACTCTGCAAAATGTTTTTATTCTTTGTACCGTTTATGGTGGAACATTGGAACATACTAGTTTTTACACAAATTGTTGTAGCTCTAATGAGAATTTGAAATAGAATTTGTAGGTTTGGGCATGAAATTTTTATACGTTTTTCAATTCCCACTGTCGAAAAATTTGGTAATAATATGTACAAAAATCCTGTCAAATTAATAAGCAAATTTTTAAGCTTTTTCCGTAAACATGAAGATTACAGCAAAGAGTATTATTCCCAAGTGTACCATTATTATTATCAAATCATTGAAAACCTCCTCATTTATTAAACATAGATTGTATTCTCTAATTCATTCTGAAATAGTAACAACATTGTTAAATATGCTATACAGCTGATAAAGTTTGTTACAAACGAACATGATTAAAGTTTGTTATTAATAGCGGATATACAAATATCCAAACTTTCGTATTCAAATTAGATTCAACAACAACGCAACATCGATCAATCTCGATAAAACCGTCCGTCATAGTTAGTTACAGTTACCAAGTTAAGTTGCAACAAATTTAGTAACTGGTAACAAATTACGTAACTCTAGTTTAATTTCGTAGAATGCTCCGATACAAGATGCTTGCTTTTCTCCCTAGTAAACTCGTGTTGACTGAAATTGTATGAAACGAGCTACATGCACTGACATAATATTTAAGGTACCTACTTCTATTTTTCGTTTAGATATTGTTCAAAAATCAAAATGCATTTATCTCTGAGCCATCCTGTTCAATTTTTCTTTTATTGAGTGGGCAAACCGACCTCTGGCATGGTTTGTATAACGGCTAAGTACTACCTGTATAAAAAACAGCTATGGTTTGACGTGCACTTTGAAGCCGCCAGTCGACGGCCTGCATTATCCTAACCGTCCTGCGGAAATTCTCACAAAGCGATACATAGTCAAACATCAACATGGTGCCCTCCTAATCAAATCCACGACCTGCAGGTTGGGAGCCCAAGACCACGGGGGCAGTTAGCAAATAAAATTATATAACTGGCAACAAAATACGTAACTTAAGTCTTAGTTACAATAATGCTGTGTAATTGCGTCTGTCGAATAACAAATTAAAATTTGCGGAGTAAAAAAGTTAGCGGAGGTACAGTGAAAACGAACTAAGTTTGATTGAATGTTCGCTAACGAACGGCCCGCTAGTCTCGTTAACGTAACGAAATAGTAACGAAACTGAACCGGCGAGTAACGTAACGCAACTAACGGGTGTAACTTAACGACGTTACCTTCGTTAGTTCGTTCGCGATGAAACTGCTGTAGAAATGGTTGAGTGTTGATGCGGTCAATTATTTTTATTTTTGTGAACTGCTTTTATCTCAAAATAGTAGGAAACCTTGTTTGCCAAAATAACTAGGTATCTATAATTAGAGTAAATATACCTACCCCTACCCTAATAATTTTTAAGGATGTTACATACATACTTATATAAAATCACGCCTGTATCCCTAATGGGGTAGGCAGAGCAAAAACGACATAAAAATAGGTTGTTCCGCCACGTCTGACAAGTTTCGAGGGCTAATACAGATGATGATTATGTATATTGCTATAGTGACGGGTTGTTAGCCCATCGCCTAAATTGCAATACACTGAAACCCTCGATTCCCTTAGCTGATTTTTACAGCATGCACGGAAGGAGATGCAGCTGGCACATTCTACGTTTTTCTATCACTCCCAGTCCAGCATGGAAGTTAATGTTACAGTGTTATTTTATAACCATTTATTTGACTTGAATGCAGAACCAAACCCTGATTAGATTAGTTCTTGAATTTAATCCAGAGAAGACTGTAATAGAGTTAATAACATACATGTCATATCATATGACATTCAATAAGTACCTATTCCATGGAATCTATGATGAAGAATAACTTGTTCATTATTTCATAAATAGAGAAAATACTGGCGGCGATTCGGAAACAGCTTCAACTTAACTAATTTAAGTTTAGTCCTGTCACTTTCTAAAATTTGAATAAAATAGAGACAGCATCACAACAGCTGATTATAATTGTGTCAAACTGACGTATAACGCTCAAGATAAGTCAAATTAAGTTGTGATGTGAAAGGGTCCCGACTAAAATGCGTTTCGTTTCGTGCATTCGATCTATGTGACAGGTTTATAATAAGTCCGTCTATACTGCCATCCTTTTCTGTTCGCTCGAAATGGAAAGTGACAGGACTAAACTTAAATAAGTTAAGTTGATTCTGTAACCGAATCGGCAGCAATGACTTTCACCTTACGCTAAAAGACAGACACACATTACCATCTAACTAAAGCGATGAATTTAGCAAAAAAATATTGATGTACTCATCAGAAATCAAAGGCCTTTAATAAATGACTCATCAACATCAGTGAAATCAAGATGCAATTACGGAAAATCAAGATACATTTTTTTACGGTTGATTTGGCGCGAACAATGGCCGCCAGCGCGCACGTGGGTGACGCGTGCGGGACTTGTTTCCCGCCATCGGGGCACTTCGCGCTCGACTTGACATATATGGCTTTCTCTGTCTTTCGCTTGGCGGCTGTAGATGAGGGAGAGGGATGGGGAAAGCATAAGGAGTCTGTTTTCTCAGTGTTTTCCGCGCAATTTGCGATGTGAAGTGTCGTGTAGTAGTGAACTACCCCCTGCGAATGTTTAGGGTTTTGTTAATAGCAAATATTTTGTTTATTCGTCTTTTGGTATGAGAAGAACTTAGAAAAATTTAAATTCGTGAAATTTTTAAGCTGAAATACACATTTATTGTGTCACACTGGTTAACAAAATGGCAACACTGCAAAATAGTTTCCCGAAAAATTTCGTTTCAGATAAGGGCGTAGAGCTAGGCACGAATATGACTAAATTCATCGCTTTAGTTAGATGGTAATGTGTGTCTGTCTTTTAGCGTAAGGTGAAAGTCATTGCTGCCGATTCGGTTACAGAATCAACTTAACTTATTTAAGTTTAGTCCTGTCACTTTCCATTTCGAGCGAACAGAAAAGGATGGCAGTATAGACGGACTTATTATAAACCTGTCACATAGATCGAATGCACGAAACGAAACGCATTTTAGTCGGGACCCTTTCACATCACAACTTAATTTGACTTATCTTGAGCGTTATACGTCAGTTTGACACAATTATAATCAGCTGTTGTGATGCTGTCTCTATTTTATTCAAATTTTAGAAAGTGACAGGACTAAACTTAAATTAGTTAAGTTGAAGCTGTTTCCGAATCGCCGCCAGTATTTTCTCTATTTATGAAATAATGAACAAGTTATTCTTCATCATAGATTCCATGGAATAGGTACTTATTGAATGTCATATGATATGACATGTATGTTATTAACTCTATTACAGTCTTCTCTGGATTAAATTCAAGAACTAATCTAATCAGGGTTTGGTTCTGCATTCAAGTCAAATAAATGGTTATAAAATAACACTGTAACATTAACTTCCATGCTGGACTGGGAGTGATAGAAAAACGTAGAATGTGCCAGCTGCATCTCCTTCCGTGCATGCTGTAAAAATCAGCTAAGGGAATCGAGGGTTTCAGTGTATTGCAATTTAGGCGATGGGCTAACAACCCGTCACTATAGCAATATACATAATCATCATCTGTATTAGCCCTCGAAACTTGTCAGACGTGGCGGAACAACCTATTTTTATGTCGTTTTTGCTCTGCCTACCCCATTAGGGATACAGGCGTGATTTTATATAAGTATGTATGTAACATCCTTAAAAATTATTAGGGTAGGGGTAGGTATATTTACTCTAATTATAGATACCTAGTTATTTTGGCAAACAAGGTTTCCTACTATTTTGAGATAAAAGCAGTTCACAAAAATAAAAATAATTGACCGCATCAACACTCAACCATTTCTACAGCAGTTTCATCGCGAACGAACTAACGAAGGTAACGTCGTTAAGTTACACCCGTTAGTTGCGTTACGTTACTCGCCGGTTCAGTTTCGTTACTATTTCGTTACGTTAACGAGACTAGCGGGCCGTTCGTTAGCGAACATTCAATCAAACTTAGTTCGTTTTCACTGTACCTCCGCTAACTTTTTTACTCCGCAAATTTTAATTTGTTATTCGACAGACGCAATTACACAGCATTATTGTAACTAAGACTTAAGTTACGTATTTTGTTGCCAGTTATATAATTTTATTTGCTAACTGCCCCCGTGGTCTTGGGCTCCCAACCTGCAGGTCGTGGATTTGATTAGGAGGGCACCATGTTGATGTTTGACTATGTATCGCTTTGTGAGAATTTCCGCAGGACGGTTAGGATAATGCAGGCCGTCGACTGGCGGCTTCAAAGTGCACGTCAAACCATAGCTGTTTTTTATACAGGTAGTACTTAGCCGTTATACAAACCATGCCAGAGGTCGGTTTGCCCACTCAATAAAAGAAAAATTGAACAGGATGGCTCAGAGATAAATGCATTTTGATTTTTGAACAATATCTAAACGAAAAATAGAAGTAGGTACCTTAAATATTATGTCAGTGCATGTAGCTCGTTTCATACAATTTCAGTCAACACGAGTTTACTAGGGAGAAAAGCAAGCATCTTGTATCGGAGCATTCTACGAAATTAAACTAGAGTTACGTAATTTGTTACCAGTTACTAAATTTGTTGCAACTTAACTTGGTAACTGTAACTAACTATGACGGACGGTTTTATCGAGATTGATCGATGTTGCGTTGTTGTTGAATCTAATTTGAATACGAAAGTTTGGATATTTGTATATCCGCTATTAATAACAAACTTTAATCATGTTCGTTTGTAACAAACTTTATCAGCTGTATAGCATATTTAACAATGTTGTTACTATTTCAGAATGAATTAGAGAATACAATCTATGTTTAATAAATGAGGAGGTTTTCAATGATTTGATAATAATAATGGTACACTTGGGAATAATACTCTTTGCTGTAATCTTCATGTTTACGGAAAAAGCTTAAAAATTTGCTTATTAATTTGACAGGATTTTTGTACATATTATTACCAAATTTTTCGACAGTGGGAATTGAAAAACGTATAAAAATTTCATGCCCAAACCTACAAATTCTATTTCAAATTCTCATTAGAGCTACAACAATTTGTGTAAAAACTAGTATGTTCCAATGTTCCACCATAAACGGTACAAAGAATAAAAACATTTTGCAGAGTAAAAAAGTTAGCGGAGGTACAGTGAAAACGAACTAAGTTTGATTGAATGTTCGCTAACGAACGGCCCGCTAGTCTCGTTAACGTAACGAAATAGTAACGAAACTGAACCGGCGAGTAACGTAACGCAACTAACGGGTGTAACTTAACGACGTTACCTTCGTTAGTTCGTTCGCGATGAAACTGCTGTAGAAATGGTTGAGTGTTGATGCGGTCAATTATTTTTATTTTTGTGAACTGCTTTTATCTCAAAATAGTAGGAAACCTTGTTTGCCAAAATAACTAGGTATCTATAATTAGAGTAAATATACCTACCCCTACCCTAATAATTTTTAAGGATGTTACATACATACTTATATAAAATCACGCCTGTATCCCTAATGGGGTAGGCAGAGCAAAAACGACATAAAAATAGGTTGTTCCGCCACGTCTGACAAGTTTCGAGGGCTAATACAGATGATGATTATGTATATTGCTATAGTGACGGGTTGTTAGCCCATCGCCTAAATTGCAATACACTGAAACCCTCGATTCCCTTAGCTGATTTTTACAGCATGCACGGAAGGAGATGCAGCTGGCACATTCTACGTTTTTCTATCACTCCCAGTCCAGCATGGAAGTTAATGTTACAGTGTTATTTTATAACCATTTATTTGACTTGAATGCAGAACCAAACCCTGATTAGATTAGTTCTTGAATTTAATCCAGAGAAGACTGTAATAGAGTTAATAACATACATGTCATATCATATGACATTCAATAAGTACCTATTCCATGGAATCTATGATGAAGAATAACTTGTTCATTATTTCATAAATAGAGAAAATACTGGCGGCGATTCGGAAACAGCTTCAACTTAACTAATTTAAGTTTAGTCCTGTCACTTTCTAAAATTTGAATAAAATAGAGACAGCATCACAACAGCTGATTATAATTGTGTCAAACTGACGTATAACGCTCAAGATAAGTCAAATTAAGTTGTGATGTGAAAGGGTCCCGACTAAAATGCGTTTCGTTTCGTGCATTCGATCTATGTGACAGGTTTATAATAAGTCCGTCTATACTGCCATCCTTTTCTGTTCGCTCGAAATGGAAAGTGACAGGACTAAACTTAAATAAGTTAAGTTGATTCTGTAACCGAATCGGCAGCAATGACTTTCACCTTACGCTAAAAGACAGACACACATTACCATCTAACTAAAGCGATGAATTTAGCAAAAAAATATTGATGTACTCATCAGAAATCAAAGGCCTTTAATAAATGACTCATC
>JARACY010002110.1:0-46964 GCA_029255725.1 Scrobipalpa atriplicella
AACATAAGTTTGAAGTTTGATTAGGACAATGTTTATTGACTTCAGAAGGCACCTTAAATATGAGGCAAATATGGGACCGACAAAGTTTGTCTCTTCCATGCTGGACTGGGAGTGATAGAAAAACATAGAATGTGTGCCAGCTGCATCTCCTCCCGGGCATGCTGTAAAAGTCAGCTAAGGGATTCGGGGTTTCAGTATTGTAATTTAGGCGACGGGCTGACAACCTGTCACTATAGCAATATACAGATCCATCTGGAATAACCCTCAAAATTTGTCAGACGTGCCGGAACGACCTATGTTTAGGTTGTTTACGCTCTGCCTACCCCATTAGGGATAAAGGCGTGATTATATGTATGTATGTAATATAGAAATATCAGCTTGTTAGTGTTATCTATCTTCATTGCCTTTGACTTGTTTACTGTACGGTAAATAAATGTTAGTTTCAAGTTTGTATCTTAGTTGGGAATCTTAAGCGAGACAAGAGGGATAGACAAATTAAGGTGGACAAGCAACATTGGGCGCTTTTCCACTAGACGGCACGGCACCGGCAACGGCGACGGCACGGTACCGTCGACGGTATCGTGGATGACATAATGTATGAAAATCAATGAAATTATATGACACGCTTTTCCACTTGCCGGCACGGCACCGGCACGGCATGTCATCGATTCCCATAGGTATTGTCACGTGATCGTCGCCGTGCCGGTCGGTACCGTGCCGTCTAATGGAAAAGCGCCCATTGCCTTCTCGCCTTTGGACCCAGACTCTTAGTCGTAAATTAGAAGTAGTCCAATCTAACTGTCAGAGTTGCCTGACAGCGAAACAGCCTCTGACAAGGCTTTAAGGCTATTTACTATTAGGAGCCAAAGGCTTTGATGTTTCTCCAGAAATAAGTAATTTGATTTGATTACCTAATTGTCTGGAAAAAAAATATTCCGTGCTTCGGAAGGAACGTTAAGAAGCTATTAGTCGCGCGACGGTGACGCCATCAGTAGATTCAAGGAAATTTCTGGTATCATTCAAATGTACGGCGTCAGCACCGTTTTGCTCGGTAGTGGATTCAATCCCCACTCGTGCGTTTATACAGGGTGTAAAAATACTGCGTTCCTTTCAAAATAACTTTCCCAAAGTAAAAAAAAAATATGCTTTGGAGAAGTTGTTGGTATTAGAAAATTTGATTTACCCAAAGGAACGCAGTACTTTTTTACGCCGTGTATTTTCATATTTTATGAGCCATCTCAGCAAATCTTTGTACTCCAGCACGAGGATTGTAATAATCGCATTTCCTGGTGTTACCCTAAGGGGCCTTTTTGAATACGCGTTTGTAGTTCACATCAATACCGACGAAACGCAGGCGAAACGTTCTCTTTTTGTGACAGCGTCATCTTATTTGTGTTGTATTGGGTGTGTCCGTGGGACTGACTGATGTGATTTGTAACAGTAGCCTGTGGGAAAGACTTTGGAAAGACATGTCACATTGGGTTTGTTTGATGTTCAGATCAAGAAATTCGTCAAGCCATGCAATGACTCGCGACGCGGCACCACCGCCGCGCCTATAAGTAAGTAATCTGTGCTCGCGGCCTCGCAGGTTCGAATCGTGCTTTAGTAACCTATATTTTTATTAGTTAGTTCTCATATAAATCATATTTTAAAAATAATGAAGCAAAAAATAAATGTATAAAGATATACCATTAAATAACCATTTTATTACATTCAAAACAACAAAATAAACTTTGGCATGCTTAGGTACAAAAATATGCGCCCCTCGTTGTTTAGTGACACTGCATAAGTCGCGCGTAAAATAGTCACCGTGTGAAAAGGCCCTCGTTTGGCTTTTACGATACCCTTGGGAGGGGGTGGGGGACATCTTCTCGCATGAGTAAAATCGATCCGCTAGTAGATATAATATCGGGTGTAAGGGACAGCGTACCAGAAACGGATAGGGTTTGCTCAGTCAACGAAACTGAACAACTTTCACCAGGAAATTCTTTCAGAAAATTAAAAAAATGGCTTTTCATTCCATTTAAATTGTCCAATTAAGGTGGTCATTGTATGGGAGCGTCAATTTTTTTTTTTCAGTTCCTGAAAGTATTTCCATGCGTCAGTAAAGTTGTTCAGTTTCGTTGACTGAGCAACCCCGTTCAGCTGTTACGCTGTCCCTTACACCCGGTATAATCTCTGTTTGCTCTTGCAGAAAGCATGTAATCTTAATTTAACGACCAACGCGTGAAAAATCTGCAATATCTCACAGAATTATCTAGACAGTAGGTATCAGACATGGTGCTTTAATATGTAAAGGATTATTTTGTGATAGCCTGCAGCTAAGTCAATTAATTTGGCCAAAATAGAATTTGGAGAACGAATAAAATAGGAAATATATTTTCCGTATTTTTTTTGGTATTCTTGTGCTCCTGAATTGGTAGGTCGTATGTATCTTTCAATCCAATTCGTAGCCGTATTTATCATCAATCAATTAATGAATAACCAACGATTTCAGATTAACTGTAGAATTATTTATAAGTTCTATAAATTGTACGAATTGGGAAAGGCCATATTTATTTTCATTAACGTCCATATACAACTACTATGATTAATTACTGGTAAGTGGTAGCTCATATAAAATGTCATATTTATTGCATACTTGTATGACCTGACAGATATGAGCCATAGAAGTGGTCATACATTAAATCTACCTATTGGTCATTGGAAAAATAGCTCATCATGAGAATCCAACCAAATTGCATAAGGAGTCTAGTCTCTGCTTGAAGATGCATCTCGTGCTGGCAGTAAAATTTCCATCTTTCTGTATACCAAATTTAATTCCATAATGTATCACGCTCTTAAAAGAGGTCTCAGTGTGAATTAACACAAATTATTTTATAGGAATAATTATTTTAAACGGACGCAATTATTTAAAAAAGAACGCGCTGATTTAATCCAAAATATCATCTGAGTAGGCAATTGAATTCTTTTGGAAAGACCGTGATATACAGGTTCATTTCAGCGATAGTGCACAAACTGATAGGATGTCAAAAAAAACCTGAGGCGCAGGTTGAGGCGAATTTATTATTTTGTTTTCAGTCAAAAAACGTAAATTAGTTTATGTAATACAGTCCTGAAGAAATAGTCAAAAATAGCCTGTATTGCGCAATAATGATTTGATTGAGAACACGAATGGTAAGTAAGTATTGAATTGTGAAATTGGTTTATAATTGAATAATCACCGCCTTCCGTGGTAGTTCGACCAGTGAAGGCTCTCAATTTGATTGAGAATCAATCGGAGAATTCCTAATGCTTTAAACATTTTTACATTTTCATTTGTTTATCCTCATTATTATACCTAGCAGGCATGGTATGATAAAATACTACGCGTATACTAGGTGTAGTATCTTATTATACTTACCACGCTAGTTACAGGCTATAATGACATATAAAATGTAATATTTTAAATACAACGCACGCATGCAACTTGTATAAGCTGTCATGTAAGCAAGCATTAGTTTATTAGAAAGATATCACTCTCAAAGAAATATATAAAAGAAATTTGAACATCAAGAGCTAAATTTTCATAAACATACATAACATTCATAAATAATTCATTATTTTTTAGATGTTTTTGTATTGAATTTTTTTCATACATCTTGCATCAGCTGTCAGCAATCATCATAATTTATAGCGGAGAGATGCTGATCTGTGATACCGCGATGCTCTGAACTTTTATGCAATTTTAGGAGTCATCTGTTACTATTTCAAAGTCCGCCATTTTTCCTATTACAATCACTCAACCGCTCGAAGAGTTTGCTATGCCTTTTTAAAGCCTACGCTCCCATGTAAAGACTCGGCCCATTTAAAGACTCTATCGATGGGATACCCTACTAATCCCTTTAGTGATAGATCCTTCCTCTGTTCAGGTAGAATAGAAACAAATTGTAGACATTAAACAGAACGAACGTTTTCAGTCTTGGGTTACGGATTAAGAGACTCCCCTAGGCTAATTTATGCCGCAAAAATCATTACTTACTAGGAACACAATCAATCGAAAATATGACCAGATCATATTGACTAATATGTACTAAAGATTGAAGAAGGGAAATTAAAGTTTATTTTCATCATCATTTATTTAAGAGCTTAGCTCTTGTCAGTTGAATACTGAAGTGAAGTGAACGCCAGCTCTCTCTGTATTCTGCCATCTCTTTGACTTACTGGTACGATTTAACCTTAATCTTTTCTTTCACTTGATCGATGTAACTTATTTTAAGTTTATTTTAAGCATTATAAATTGTAGTGCTAAAAGTGGCCAATTTTCTATCTGATTACTACAATGAACAATGAATCGCTACTTTGTGAGTCTCTAAATTATCTTCATTACTATTTGTGTTCATGTAATCTTTCGGATTTTCGATTATTTGTGTTTTCAGTGAACACTGAGTAATGATTTTTCGACTGATGCGGGCGTCACTTACCCTAGGGGAGTCTCTTATTTGACTAAAATAAATTAAAGCTTTTTCGCTAAGATTACTTTTAGTGAAAAATTGGGTAATTTAATTACAAAGTTTAAATTGAAAGTCTAGACCTAAATTAAGCGACCATAAAATACCTAGTTAGTACGCTCTAGTTAGTAATTATATTTTTTAACTTTTTTTAAGAAAATGTATTTTGCAAGAGACCTTTCTTTAAAATTGGATATTTTTCCTTATTATTATATTATATTAATTGATCCTAGTTACCCGCTCCTAGAATGTTATGTATTACTAGCTTTTCACCCTATGACTATGTTAGGACATACATTCCAGGGTCTAACTTATATGTGTGCCAAGTTTCATCCTGATCTGCCTAGTAGTCAAAGCGTCATTGAGTAACAAACATCCAAACATTCAAATATCCAAGCTTTCGCATTTATAATATTAGTAGGATTGGATATGATTTAGTACTAAGATTTAAAAAATAAGTAGGTACTTACCTACTCAATATTTACAACCTATCATTTGGGGCCGGGCTGTACCTAAAACTGTTTCATATAGTTCAATACCATTTCCGTGCCAGGTGTTAATTCCCTCATAATTTGTTTCAATAATTGAAACAAAGAGCCCAATTCTAGAAAGCCACTAAAATTAAAATCCTTTATTTGACGTGGCTTATAACCTGAACGGTGACTAAAAAGACCTGCCATAGAGGTACCATAGAGAATCTTATAGGAAGTTCATAAGCCCTTCTCTTAATCTATCTTCTGTTTTTCTCTCATCAGTCTTTTTAGTCAGTGGTCATGCTATAACCAATTTGCTATTATTTGGTATAACTGTCAAATTCAAGTTACATAAATGCTATCCTTCGCATGTCAATTTACACGGCGTAGAAACGTCAGAGGGTCTCCGAGAGACCGGAAGCCTTTGCCCAGCAGCAGGACATTAACGGTTAGACAAGGCAAGACAAGAAACGTCAAATGCCTTAAACTGGGAAATCTTAACGGTGGCTAAAAAGGCGACGCTTAAAATAAGGAATTTTAGAATCAAATTGACGTGAATTTCTGGAATACTGCTAAGATTATTGTTTAAAGATAATTTTAACTTATATTTTCAATTTAAACTTTTTAACCGATGTGGGCTTGTAGAATTGAACCCAAAGTGTAGTTATTACAAAAGCTGTTACAGCACAAATTACAATGTAGCACAAGGTTCCAACTAAAAATACCTCATTAAACTAAAACCAAACTAACTATCACACAAATGTTGGTTCTGGATAGGGTGGCCACGTATTTTTATTATTTCGTAATTCTTCTTTAATACGTTCCATTTGCAATATTTTAATTTTTGTCAACCTTTAATGTTGCCACATAATTTAATTCAGAAATTATTCTAGTTTACATAATTTCAACGATTCTAGTTTAATTTTACCTAGTAAAAATTTCGATCTTTTACCTGTGTATTAGAAGCTCGTAAGATATTTACGAATGTAGGTATATTCGCATTTTTAGTTAATTCATAAATTCTAAAGCTAAGACGAATAAAAAACAGAGAGTAAAAAAACATGCCGATCAAACTTAAGGATGTGTGTATGACCTACTGAACAACTCTTCATAGGTGGAAATTTGAAAAAAAAGTCTCGGCCCATCCAATCTTCCTTCAGGAAAATTTATTAGTTTCATGGATAAGTCACACTCGAAGTTTGTACAACAGTTTTTTTTTACTCCCGTTATAAGGCTCGTATTTATAACGCGCTCTCAAGATTGAGAGCAATATTGAGTATGGATTTGACAGGCCGTTTTGTACTGAAATGACATTTCTGATACGAACTCAAACTCGCTGTCACTCTTGAAAGCTGATTATAAATACGGGCCTTAGTATCCTGACAAATCCAGAACCCCTGGCTACATTACTTCCTTCCGGACATGTCCCTACAACTAACTAAGTTTAGCAGTTTCTAAACACGTAACAACCTGAACTCTACAATGTACGTCCTTGAGGTGCTTCCGACTACACAGCTAGAATTAAGAGCATTCATTCGCGGTGGTAGCGCCAGTTTATAAAAAGAGGTAGAGCCGTAGAGAGGTAACTTACAGAATACGCATTTACGCATTGTTTTTTATTTACTTTCTTAAAATAGTCCTAGTGAAAAAAATATCAAAAAGTAGGTACCTGCAGTCGCTATCAGTAGAAGAAGGGGTAACTTTGATTTTTTTCTATCAAACAAAAATAACTTGATTTTGTGTTTCGAACTCAAAATAATTTAGGTATGTAAGTATTTATATTTAACTTATTTTTTTAAGTGTTAGTTCACACCGGGAAATGACGCGACGCAGCTGCTTGAAGATGCGTCTCGTTGTTTCATGAAATGCATACTACTGAACCGCCGGGAGAAATTTTCGAGTTCTGTCATGTCTAGCTCCCAGCACATTTTTCTTATCCATGTCCATGTCAATTAATACAATCACGCCTTTATCCCTAATGAGTTAGGCAGAGCAAAAATGCCACGTTTGACAAGTTTTGAGGGTTACTACAGATGATTGCGTATATTGCTATAGTGACGGGTTGTCAGCCCATCGCCTAAATTGCAATACACAGAAACCCTCGAATCCCTTAGCTGGTTTTTACAGCATGCCCGGGAAGAGATGCAGCTGGCACATTCTATGTTTTTCTACCACTCCCAGTCCAGCATGGAAGAAAATCTATCTTTTCAGTCTATTCTTCTGCATCGTAAATAAAGTTATTTATTGTATAACGCTCTTGAAATGTGCGCGTCGCGTCGCGGCGCGTTGCTTCCCGGTGTGAACTGACCTAGTGCATAGTCGCAACAATATACCTAGTTACTAGGCTGTACATTACGTTCCACTTGGAAAAAAGAGAACGAAGCTTTCATGTGAGAAATATAGAATTCGTCATAGGAGCGATGAATAGTGTTAAATTTGTCACTTTCCATATAAGCAAGTAGGTAAATACACCATAAAAATAAAAGTCCTTTTGTTTTCGAAGGACAGGCTCAAAATATGAAAGTCTAATTAGAATTTGCCGTAATCTCCATTTTAATTGGAAGGACATAAAATCTGACTGATGTTTATTCTATGAGCCGGAACTTTGTATAAGTTAGAAAGTTTAACGTTTTTAAATCTGAATAAATTAAATATAAAAAAATAATATCACATATTTTGCAAATTGATTTTGAAAGCAGTAGCGTAGGTTTTTGTCTTCCGTAGCTTAATAAAAATTGGCTACCCCTTCTGTGTCTTTAAAATTACTTTGAGGATTTTTAGAGGTCAATTAGGTTCATCTGAATTGGTCGTGATTTATTTAGTTTAGTTTAAGATTTGGCGGGGGTATTTCGGGATTTGATAAGGTTCTTTTGTCAAAGATTCCCGGGGTTGAAAATTTAGTTAAGGACCTTACGAACCCAGACCATCTAACTCTAGGTTAGGGAATACCTGAAACTTTTGGGGAGTTTGGGAGCTGGTTCATAAAGTTTAACATCTTACGGCCCCATAGTTACACAGACAGGCAAAGGAACTCTGAAAAATAAACTTCTAAAAAAAATACTTTAAATGTTTTGGTTTTAAAAACATACAGACATTCTAGAAACTAGAATCTTCCGACCAGATTCTAAACCATTCTAAGAACTTCCACGTTAGTTGATGAAAATGTACGCACACTCAGTCCAATATCATTTCCCAGCTGTATATACGCTCACATGCTGCTGACAGAAGCAAAAACTAGCGCTTCAGCTGCGGTCGATGATTCGCGGTTATCTGGCTTAGACGGGTCAGTGTATTGTTTGTGAATTTCTAGTACGTTTTGTTGTATTGTATTGTATTGTTGGATTTTGTTCATGAAATTCTAGTACGTTGTATTGAATTTTTGGTGAATTTCCAGGTTGAAGTTTGAAACATTGAAGTTCTCTGCCGAGCATTGATGTATTTCTAAATAAAAAAGCCAACAAAATTGCTTTGTATATCCTTTTTTTTTGTGTTAATTCATATCGGAAAGTGACGCGACGTGATGCGGACAACTTTTCAATAGTGTGATGCTATATAGAACTTTATTTACAATGCAATAAGAAAGAGATTTCATTGACACAACTCGAAAATTCTTCGCGTTATGCCTCCGAGATCCATCTTCAAGCAGCTATGCACCGCGCATCGGTGTGAATTGACCTTTAAAGCTTCAATTACCGTTGACCTAGTTTAGACTAATGTACAAACACGGTAGGTATGTAAAATAATATTTTTGACTATTATCCGTAATTTCATAATATCCCTCAAGTTTCCGCCTAAAATCGAATTGTCAAATACATACATACATAAATCACGCCTTTATCCCTAATGGGGTAGGCAGAGCGTTAACGACCCAAACAAAGGTCATTACGCCACGTCTGACAAGTTTTGAGGGTTGTTTAAGATAGATCTGTATATTGCTGTAGTGACAGGTTGTCAGCCCATCGCCTATATTACAATATATTAAAACCCTCGAATCCCTTAGCTGGTTTTTACAGCATGCCCGGGAGGAGATGCAGCTAGCACATTCTATGTTTTTCTATCGCTCCCATTCCAGCATGGAATTTTTCAATTGTCAAATTATCCTACGAAATAAATAATATTGTATTTTACTATTTCTAGAACAAAAAGGCAAGCTGTTTTTGATCCAGCTATATAGTCTTTCAAGATTAACTTTAATCAAAGGGGAAAAGTCTCGCTTTTCAAGTTCGGATTAAATAAAAAATAAATAATGCTTTACGTGGCAGAGGACCTGTAATATAAATTTACACAAAGAATTCAACTTGAGTGGGGTCTAGGGACTTGAGAGGAGTTAAGTGCTACAGTTTTAACACTTTTCAGCTTAAATCCTTGGCAAGTTTACTTTGGGTATAAAATGGCGAAGTAAATTCCCAGTGTATTTTTTTATTTCTTGTTAGTTTTAGTAATCGGATAAGATCGCTTGTTTTTTGATTAACATAAATAAGACAATATTTAACCATTATTATTATTATTATTTTTCTAAACTCCTCTTTTAATACTTGTACCATCTTGAACCTAGACTTTTATTGTGACAGAGTCCGACCGACAATCCAGAGGCGCAGGTTCGAATCCTGCCCGAGGTTCGTGGCCTGAGTCGAATTTATTATTTTCTTTCTTTCATATTTATATGAAATAAAAATCAAAATAGCATTTGTGAGTGCTAAAATATCCTCAAAAAAAAAACACAAAGTATTTTTGAAAACTTCATAAAATCTCTATGATAAAATATTATGACATAAATTGGAGCTGACCTTTGGTAATGCAATGGACCGACAATCCAGAGGTGCAGGTTCAAATCCTGCCCGAGGTTCGTGGCCTGAGTCGAATTTATTATTTTCTTTCTTTCATATTTATATGAAATAAAAATCAAAATAGCATTTGTGAGTGCTAAAATATACTCAAAAAAAAAACACAAAGTATTTTTGAAAACTTCATAAAATCTCTATGATAAAATATTATGACATAAATTGGAGCTGACCTTTGGTAATGCAATGGACCGACAATCCAGAGGCGCAGGTTCAAATCCTGCCCGAGGTTCGTGGCCTGAGTCGAATTTATTATTTTCTTTCTTTCATATTTATATGAAATAAAAATAGCATTTGTGAGTGCTAAAATATCCTCAAAAAAAAAACACAAAGTATTTTTGAAAACTTCATAAAATCTCTATGATAAAATATTATGACATAAATTGGAGCTGACCTTTGGTAATGCAATGGACCGACAATCCAGAGGCGCAGGTTCGAATCCTGCCCGAGGTTCGTGGCCTGAGTCGAATTTATTATTTTCTTTCTTTCATATTTATATGAAATAAAAATCAAAATAGCATTTGTGAGTGCTAAAATATCCTCAAAAAAAAAAACACAAAGTATTTTTGAAAACTTCATAAAATCTCTATGATAAAATATTATGACATACTCGTATATTAGAGCTGACCTTTGGTAACTATTAAATACACCCTGAATATTTTTTTTACATCCTGTATATTACGCAGTACCTCTGTTGAAAGTCCTTTAAAATACGAGTTTTAGCAGTGAAGAGAGTTGACGACTCTCTGGCGAGAGTAGAATTGTCCCCGCTATACTCACTCCCAAGTGTTTTTGTGAAAGTTTAAACTGTTCGTGACAGAGAAATACTTCGCGCACATTTCTGTGTGAAAAATAAGCACTTATTTCACAGGTTTCAAGCTTAGTCCAACTTAATATAAATGCGAACGTTTATATGTTTGAATGTTTGTTACTCGATCACGCTTCAACCACAGCTGGGATCGGCATAAAACTTGGCACACGTAATAGTAAGGTTAGATTAGATCCTGAAATAGGCTGAAACTGAAAATAGCAAACTGATAATAATCAACTTTATGTGTTCCCATAGGAAACGAACTTACAACTATTAAATCGAGAACCAGGCCCAGACTATTATACCACAAAGACAGTTACAAAGTTTAATTGATTTCAATCACTATGAGAGCTTTCAATTAATACAGGTACTCAATTAAATATCAATTAGGTTCAATATTCTCTAGCAAGGGAAGTAATAATTACACTGAAACTAATATTAAACACGTGTAAAGAAGGTACAGTACGGGGCCGTTAATATTACACATCAACTCTCCGTAAAAACTAGCAAGTCGTCTTAGCAGTGAGACAGGAGACTTATTTTTGAACCGTTCGATAACACTTCTATCACACACGATTTTACGTATTTTTGAATTAGTAGAAATCTGTGTTACCAATAAAGTCTAATCTCTTAAATTGTTTTCGTTCTACACAGAAAAACACCTGTCTACTACACCACCACTAGTAACAATAATTTATTAAAAAACGGTAAAAAATCGAGAAACGGAACGTAAAGTTAAAAAGTTAAAGTGTCACTTATCAATGATTGTTTGTGTCACTTTCCCGACCACAGAATTCTTCAGATTCTTATAGTAGAAACGAAAAAGAGTGCTTTGGACCCAAGAAATTTACAGCTTTACCTATAAATTTCTTGTTTGGATCACTCGTTATATATAGGAGTCATACGTTACGAATATTATATTCAAAAATAGTGATCTTGCAGTTGCTCGCATGCGAATTTTGCACTTCTGTACGAGCTTTTTGTTTCGAGCGGTTCAAAAATACGTCTCCCCATGTGACATTTTATGAAGCCGAACTTAGCCGATGACACGATGTGCATTATTAACGGCCCCGTACTGTAACAAGATGTATGAAATTACTTTGTTACCTAATTTGTTACAAAGGCTCACAGATTAGTTAAAATTACTTCGCCAATTATGTCTTAATGAATGGTAATTGATTACTTTAGGCTCAGTGGATGAAGATAACAAAAGATCTAATTCACACAAGCATATTTTAGGCTTGACTGGGAATGATAAATAATGTAGAATGTACCAGCTGCTATTATTACCGGGAATTTAATAAGTGAATAGAGCTTTGGCATAGACGACATGCTGATAAATTGATATTAATATTCAATACAGACTCTGATATTATCCTCAGCAATAAAATTAATGCTGAGAATAATATCAGTTTGTCAGCCGTTGACGCTCCGCCTACCGCATATGGAATACAGGCGTGATTACCTAAAAGTATTTTTTCGCTCTTCTTGTTAAGTCTAAGGCAAACATTTAAACAGTCGATCGAACATCGGATCTCTCTTTCACTTACGTAAGAGCAAGAGAGAGGCGACGATTGATCGACTATTAAGTCGATAATAAACGCTGGGTCTTATATAATTTGTGCCCAAAAAGTGGCCACATCAATAGTCTTTTGATTTGCGCTGAAAAGCCTACTCTATGGTCTAGTCTAGACTTATTCTTATTCCAGACATGTTTAGGTCTGCCATTTCATACAAACACTGAATGAGCTTGCCACTCGATTGGAAAATCTCAAGCTAGGTTACAGAAATCTTTTTCAGATCAAAAAATAAAATATTTATTGAAGTGGAACTTCTTTAGGCGCGTTGAGAGTAAAATTTCAAGGTCGGGTGACGGAAATACGTCAAGAATGACAACGGGACTTCCGTTGCCATTCGTGTGTGAAAGGTCAAAAATGTAAAAGAAGTTACACTTCTACACGTTTTTTTTGGTTAATAAGTACATAGAATAAAGACAAAAGTCTTTAAATTAAGTAGTTATTATACAAGAGACGATGTATAAGTAAAAATCACTCCTATATCCGTTGCAGTGTAGTCAGAGCGTCCTCAGCCCAATAAAAGCATTTTATAATTCTAAAACAAGCACGTAAATCTAACTTAAATACAAATTGTTTGCATCACCAATATATTTACAAAACATTTTCATGGCTACAATTTAATATTTCTGCTCTGGGCTGGCGCAGACAATAGGGGCTCTCCAGACCTTCCGATCCGATCATCCTAAATCGGACAATGTGATCATCAGTAAAATCGTGAATCTGCCACAGACTGAGCAAAAAATCTGTGTCAAAAAATAATTCATTGCATATTCAATATACTCTGACAATGGGTGGGCTTAAAACCAGCACTGTGCTGTGCCCACACCTATTTTCCACAATGTTTTACCTGTTTTGTGTTCAGATATTTAAATTATATGCTCTGTGTTTATGATGTTTTGTTTTGTATTGTTTTGTTTTTGTTTCTAAATGTGTGTATTGTAAAAGTATGTGTATGTGTATGTGGAAAATAAATGTATTTGTATTTGTATTCAAATAAGGTGGGTTCTGTTAATTTCCTGCCACTTTTGCAAATCATTAGCATGATCTGCCACAGATAAAATTTAGGGGCGAAATTTGCCAGAATAGCAGAAATCTGCCACAAAGGGTAACACTTTATCCGATTTAGAATCAAGAAAAAGAAGAGTTAAGAAAGATAATTTTAAATGAAGAAAAGAAGGAAGAAGATATTATAAGACTGGCTCAAAAGGACTTAGTTTCCAGAGCCGTAAAACCCTATAAAAAAAAAATATTAGAATACATCCTACCTACAGGATCGGGAGGTCTGGAGCGGGTTTTACGGAATTCCTCTTAGAAATTCCAGCGAAGGAAGGGTATGCTTTGTGCGGTATTTCGTAGAACATTTTTCAACACAAATATTTTTAACATTTCCTGTGAAACCATTTTCGTTTCATCCAAGCTTACAAATATTTAAGAAATAAAGTTTTTTAAAGATAAAAGTTTTCTTGATAGTTAAAGTAAGTAAGGTAGGGTATTTATAACCTATGGTTTTGACAGTAAGTATTTTTTTTATAAAATCACGCTATAATTTAATTTATCGTTTTTTTTTCGGAATCGGTTTGCTCTTGACTCTAGACGCTAGGTCAGGGATGACCGTGACAGAGTCGACGATGGAGCGAGCAAACCCAGAGGATGCCTGTTAAGGCACTGGCATTCTTACACACCGATGGAACACAGCAAGCTGTTTATCTTCCATTCAATTTAGTATTCAACTCATTCATTTATTTTTATTTAAAAGATATTCAGAATAATATTTTGCCGAACAACGTAGGTAGTTTAAAATCACAATCACAGTTTTATTGCCAGCAGTAATCCTGAAACTTTGAGCTATAACTGGAAAAGATTTAAATCTTGAACTCTTGTATTATTTCTCACGGAATTTCTGGAAATTCACGTTTTTACTGGTTAAGTTACGTCGCAAAAGTTACAACTTTCGGTTCAGTATAACTGTTATACGACAGATTTCCATACAGTGTTTCCGGAAAATTACGGAGAAAGTTGAATTTACCCACAAACTGGTACACATTGGGCGTTTTTCGACTAGACGGCACGGCCACGGCAACGGTGACGGCACGGTATCGTGGAAGAGATAATGTATGAAAATCAGTGAAATTAAGTAATTCAATTCAATTCTTAATTAATGGCTTTTGTGTAGTCACAATTCTGCCAATGTCACGTAAATTATTAATAAATTATATAAGGGAGAGTCTAATATTGAGACACGTGGAGTCTAAGATACCCTTCTCCTTCAAGAGAAAGGTACAGACTCCGTGAAATTAAATACCTATATGGCACGCTTTTCCACTTGACAGCACGGCAACGTCACGGCATCAATTCCTACCGGTATCGTCGCCGGCTTGCCAAACTGCATGTGTTTTGTATTCGTACAAACCATGCGCGTGTGTGTGTGCGCTCAGATTGAAACTAGGTGGACGTTATCGGGACGTTGCCGTGTTGTTGCCGTGCCGTCTAGTGGAACAACGCCCATTTTGTTTTACAGTCCACACATCTGTTTGAAAATACGTGTCGGCAATGAAAACCGCCGAAGAGTAAAATACGTTAGGAGCTAGCGACTTCTCAAACCAGTGATGAAAATAGTCACAACACGACTATCCCAATGAGAAAAGGTGATGTATCCCAAACTCCGAAAGTCCCAGAACAAAAGTTATTTGACTTTCGCCCTTCTCAAGTGCGGCGCAAACATGCCAATATCTCTTATGTTTAGCCTCATTTACATTCTAACATATTCGAATACGGTCTCGTACCTAATGTTACGTAACGCAACACATTGCCTTTTATCTTAACATTGCTTTGATTAACATAGATCACAAATAATTTAGACAACGCTAATTTAATTGGGGAGTCATTTTCAATTAACTTTTTTTAATAAGTATATTCGATTGATAATTTTTTTTTTTTTGCCTAGATCAAACTGATTTTTGTGTGTATTGAGTTCAGGATATTCCGATGAACTTAGGTAATCTCGGTGGGGAGTATCAGTGTGATTAAGGAACACCGAGAGATTAGTAGGCAGTCCCAGAAGAAAATGGATAAACGAAATCAGGGACTGGACCAAACTCTGTTATTACCAGCAAAAACAGCGGCCCAAGACCGCGATGGTTCCCTACTCACCTCCATACTTCAATTTGCAAATAGCAAGATGATGATGATAAAAAAACAAATGTGAAAGTATTTTCACAAAATACTCATTAGTTTACGGGTTATGTATGATACTTTAAAGAGGTTGTTTTAAAAAAAGAGAAATCCGAATTGGGTACGCAATAAATTATAAGTAGCCCCAAGGCGTATGGAAAACAGAAAGCGGTGAGGCGGCAACGCGGCGGAGGCGCGCCGATTTTGTATAGAAATTTACGTTTGCGCTGCGTAGCTTGATTTGAAGTTGCGCTGCGCGGACGTAAGTTTCCCAAGCGCTATCCACATGTTATGTAGTCTATGTTGTCACACAGTGGAATATTCGAGGCTGCAAAACTTGGGATTGCTCTGTCTAACTTTAATGGAGTAGTCTGTGTCTTTTGAGTGATACATTTGACACTGACACGGGCGTAATAAGTTATTCAACTGAAATATTGTACTTTTTGTTTTGTACAAAAAATTTACAAATACAATTAAAGTTTCAAGAATAACTTTCAAAAAAGTAGATCATTTTCACGGGGATAACAGAGCATGAACAGTATGGTTTTCATACATATAGCCACGCCTGTATCCCTTAGGAGGTACGTGGATTATCAACAGCTATTTCCGCCGCGTCTGACATTTATTGAGGGTGATTTTAACTCCTAGTTTGTGTGATATTGATATGATATGATAATGATAGGTATAAGTTGTCACTTTATAGCCTAAAATTTAGGCCCTAGATAACAATACAATTCACGGCTCTGAAATTCACGGCTCTGATTTCTACCGTATGCCCGGGAAGACACGCAGTTGGAATATTCAATTTTTTCTTATCCTAGTTCAGCATAGAAGATTAGACTATTCGTATTTGTAAAAAAATGTTAGCTACCTAAGATAATTTTATAAAGAGATAAAGTAATTATGTCTTGTTTACATTTTTCTTTAACGACGCCTAGGGAGAGGTTCATGAATTATTAAAGTCATAAAATTAAGTGGACTATTTTATTCTGCGCTCGTACAACGTCTATTTTTTTATATTTAGGTACAAGGTTTTTTTCTTACACACTCATCTCTAAGCTAATTTTAAGATAAATAACACACCCTGTATGGGGCAGCTTAATGAAACTGAACAACTTTCACCAGAAAATGACAATATTTTTTATTTTCCCATACAAAATATTATCAATCAAACATATATTAGATTTTTTTTTATTTCCTGGTGAAAGTTGTTCATTTTCGTGGACTGATCTAGCTTTAAGAT
Organism: Scrobipalpa atriplicella; assembly: GCA_029255725.1. Taxonomy (NCBI): domain Eukaryota; kingdom Metazoa; phylum Arthropoda; class Insecta; order Lepidoptera; family Gelechiidae; genus Scrobipalpa; species Scrobipalpa atriplicella. The sequence continues at coordinate 16,607 of JARACY010002110.1, forward strand.
GCTTTAAGATATCCCTATCACCCGTATATACTGTTTACAGTGTAGCTGTTTCGTAGGCAGTGTCTACGGTCGTAGGCCAACGCTACGCTTTTATTTGTAGCGTGATGGCACAGAATAATATAATAGTCTGACTATGACGTCATAGTCAAGTCTATTATATTATACTATGACGTCATAATCAAGACTATTATATTATACTGTGACGATGGCTACGATCTTTTTGGTCGCGTTCGTAACCCAAGTGTAATTGCCCTTTACAAAATATTTTTATGTTGTGGAACCAATGTGAAACAGATTTTGATGAATTTGACGCCAAAAAACACATTCTTTGTTCTTTGACGTCGGTTACCAATTAGAATCACACAATAGCGAAAATATAGAAAGGGATCGTTTTTTTCTATCTATTTAACTCTATTGGTAAGTGAAACTCAGATTCTTATTTTAGCTTTATTTTATTAATTATTAAATGTAGTGATATGAGGATGTTGACGCTCTACCTACTCCTTAAGAAATAGAACCTTGACTTCATGTGTGTGATATGATAATCAACTTAATGAACAGATTAGTTCAATCAATACCTACGTGGTGCTTGGAAGGCCAACTTGGTAATCGCATTAATTTGATTATCTATTATGTGCTTGTTGAACAGTTACATACAAATCATAATGGCTAATTTTTTTAACACGTTGTTGGTTCGGTTCTGAATGACTCCAAAAAATCTTAAATTCAAGTTTATTCTAAATAAACATACGAAAAATTTCGCACGGGAGAGATTCGAACCCACGATCTTCGGCGTACACACTACACACATATACACTTTCATTATCATCATCTTCCTAGCCTTTTTCCCGTATTTTACGGGGTTGGCTACCTAACCTAAGGAATTGAACGAGGGTACTGGTTTTTACACAGAGCGACTGCCATCTGACTTACGCAACCCAGAAGGGAAACCAGACCCAATCCTAGATTAGGTTACACACAACCTTCCGATTTCTTCGTAGTTCGTAGGTGTGTGCGTGCAGGTTTCCTCACGATGTTTTCCTTCACCGTAAAAGCGCCGAAGAAACGTACATATGAAATTCGAAAACAGAAAAAAACTTTGGTACATGGAGGGATTCGAACCATGACCTCCTGCACAGAAGGCCGCGGCCCTATCCACTACACCATCCGGGCTTACACACATTAACACTTTAAGTTTCAAAATTAATAAAATATATCTGAGATTCACTTGACATTCAGATTTTAGATAGAACAGAAGCAATAGAAAAACAGATATCTTTGTTTAAGCAAGATATTTCTGAAAAGAAATCCTTTTAGTCTCCACTGACTAAAGAAAATGTATCCCCTTTGAAAGCGAAGTGTTTGGAATATTAGAAATAGGAACTGGAATTTGAGAAATTGATAGAAATATTCCATTAACGTGAAAAGGCCTTACAGACAGTGTTGTGAAGATAATTTATGAAAAAGATATTTTGGAAGGTTGATTAAATTGCTACGGTAGAGTTTTGATAAATGAAAACGTTTAACAGAAGCAAGTTTTGCAATAAATTAAGAAAGAATTTTATTTTACAATAAATATACCCTACATACACAAAGTCACGCCTCTATCTCATATGGGGTAGGAAAAGTCTAAAACGTTTGAAGGCAATTTTTAATTGAAATGTGACAGGTTGTCATTGCCTTAATTACATTAGACTCTCAAATCCCTTTGCTGATTTTAACAACATGCCCGGGAGGAGATGCAGCTGGCACATTCTATGTTTTTCTATCACTCCCAGTCCAGCATGGAAGTACAATTTTTACCATCTCCTCAAATCACGCAAACATTCATAAGGAATTGGTGAGTCTCTGTTTACATTCGTAAGTGAGTGAGGGTTATGTAAGAGGGACGCCACATCCAATAAAAAAACACTCCCGTTAGATTAGGATGAGGGACTGGAGCATCACTATATCTTCTTAATGTAAATTTTGTGATATGATGAGGCAATCTACTAAGTAATTGTGGGTAGAATTAAAATACGAGTATGAGAATAAAATAAATTAAAGTTTTATTCCTTTGAGAGCAAACTGGAACACACTGGTTATGATTATAGAAATATTTAATCCAATATCATGAATACCTAGGTATTTAAAAATAGACTTATATTATGAAAAAATATGATTGCATAATTGCTACTGCTACTTTAACTATGTCTGTGTAGAGATGTCTGTAGTAAAATTATGAAGATGAAAGATTTCTATTTATAGTTTTTTTTTTTATTCTTTGACTGTGCAATTCATCATTTAGAAGAAATACTTTTTTTTAAACTTGAGGGGTTTTAAAATTTAAGTCTAGAGCTAATAAAACTAAATTTTCAAATATCAAAGTCAACGTCAAACACATTTATTTCCCACATGAACTACAATATATTGTATCCAATAACTACAACTACAAAATCTTGTATGATACAAGTTTTATCCAATAAGAACCTTGATCTGTGCAGTATTTGTTTTCTATTCCAATGTACAGAATATACGCGTAAATCTGTCGATACATCAAAACTGATGCCCGCATAGATCAGACTGATCGTGTGATTGGCGTAGCAATTTTTCAGGATTAAAAAATAATGGTTCGCTTATTTTAGACTCTTCTAAGCCTTTGGGTATCGCGTATAATACCCGTAGGATTAAGCACGTTTTTCAATAACCACCTAATATTTATATCACGTACACGTCATTGTTTGTACCTAGATGAAAATAATTGAAATAAAGCTAAGTTAGCAACGTATCTTGTATGTAAAAGTAGTACCTATTCAAATTGTCTCCATTTTGTAGGAACTTTAGAAAATATTACTGATTAATTCGAGTGTGATCAGTAGTTATTTCGAACCCACAAGGGCGATTCAAGATGGCGACTGGCAAGAGACCGGGAGAAGTGGCGCCATCTCGTATTGGAGGCAAAGACTCACTTTAGGTCGCTGAGGCAACGTAGTAAGTAGGGCTCGTATTTATAAAGCGATCTCAAGTTTGAGAGCATTATTAAGTGTGGATTTGACAGGCCGTTTTGCACTGAAATGACATTACTGAATCAAACTCAAACTCGCTGTCACTCTTGATAGCTGATTATAAATACGGGCCCAAGTAACTAAGTAAGGAAATAAATAGAGATTGCGTGCTATAGTTTAGAATTGATTCTGATTCAATACATGAAAAATTAGTTACTATTATTTTTCAGATAAAAGGTTTTAGTTTTCGCGTATATTGAAGGCAATAAAGCACGATCCAGGGAGATTTTACGGAAAATCCCCAACTTGTTTAAAATAAACCTACCCTTTAGCCAAATTAAGGCGAAACCGAAATTTGGTTAGCAGTTTAATTTGGCTGGTGAGAATATCCTGTTTCAGGATTTATTATATCTCGTTTCCTAAAACACGTGCCGGATATCAGCTTTGTAATCAAAGGAAAAACCTTGCTACTTTTTTTATAACAATAGCCTGAAACGTGCAAAAGGCAAAGTGGAGTAGATGGATTCGGAAAGTGGAACCGAGTACCTAAGCCGGGAAAACGCAACGCCAGGCAGAAAAAAAACTGACCCTCAGCAGGCAAAGCTATCACCTCTTTCATAACACTTGTTTCGATCCAGGATTTCTGACTGTCATTTCAGTAGAAATGCCTCCAACTCATCTCTTTATCTTCTACGAGGCCGCCCAGTACTGCGGCGACCATTTTGTGGCATCTAGTCCGTCGCTTTTTTAGAGTCTGTCGGGGAGCGGTAATTTAAAAAAAACGTAAAAATTGATGTGTACAACGGAACGTTTCAGCTCTTTCCAGGCAAGCTGTGAATGCCAGTTAAGGAACTGACAACCTATCACCACTGCAAAAAGGGAATAAATTGAAATGTCCATCAATGTTTGTTACTTGAAACTGACGCCTAGCTTTCCGTTTTTAGTCGGTGTGTGAAAATTCCAGTGCGTTTGAGGATGCTTCATCGTACAGGCTATAATATAGCCCAGCTCTGGCCACAATTCGGCAGAAACACGATCTAACTAAAAGACCACACCTGTCCATTCCTGTCATGAGAGAACAGAAAAGGATGGAACTATTAAACGATCTAATTTTAACTTAGGATTTTGAAACAGATGATTTTGGTCGATACCCTACCACACCACGACATTATAAAAAAAAAAAAGTCTTGACAGGATTATAAAACTGTTCTCTCATGGCGAAAAATGACAGACATGTTTCAGTCAAATCGCAGCCTTCTTTATCCAAAACTAGGGTCAGAAACAACTTAAAACCAATAAATAAAATCCGCTTTCAGTTTAATTCCTACTGTCAAGTCAGCAACTTTTTCTGAAATGTCGAAAACGTTTTTTTGTATGAAAATCGCGAGGTATGACGTCACTCCTCGTAAATACTTGACTACTCAAATCAATAACTTCTATATTTTTAACTCGATTATTAAATCTAAATGTGCATTTTTTTTAAATGATGATATTTTAGCCATCAGTTTCAAGTATAAACGTTTTGAATTTTTTTTAGCCACCCAGGAAACAAGCCTATTGTAAGTTTGCGACAGACGGATGACCCTGCTCACTTTATATTCGATAAGAAATTCCTAACTCAACCCTGAGACCTTACCAATTTCATTTTATCTAAAAGTTGGAATCCAATATCTTTAATTTAAATCATTTTGTTCGTCTCGTCTCTACCTTATCCCGTAAAAAAAAACTGAGTAGGTACTATTAGGTAGTTGTCTAACAATGTTTAAATTTGTTCTTAAAGGTCTTTGATATTAAAGTCATATCAGATGATAAAGTTGTTGGGATTTTATGTTGAAAATAATAAATCATTTTGAACTAGTAATTAATGTATGAAATTACGCCTCGTAGAGCTTAATTAACAATTTAGGCTATTAAGTTACGTCTCTACAATTAGAAACCTTCGTACCTAAAACCTTCTAGATTAAGACCATAGGCCCGTATTTATAATCAGCTGTCAAGAGTGACAGCGAGTTTGAGTTCGTATCAGAAATGTCATTTTAATACAAAACTGTCTGTCAAATCAGTACTTAATATTGCTCTCAATCTTGAGATCGCTTTATAAATACGAGCCTAAGATCCTTTTAAGGTCGTGTCGTTACATAACCGTAAAGGTAACTAATTCGATTTGACAAATCTTAGTTAAGCGTAACTTATAAACAAAATGTGTAACTCGCTCTCTATGCCTTGGAAGAGAACCAGCTGGAAAATTCTATAATTCTATATTTCTCCCTATCTAGCATGGAAGATACAATAATGAAAAATCAAATCACTTAACTATGACTACATATTTTGATTATGATTACGACTGTGCAATTTGTTAGTAGGTAATACGCAAGTTATATTTTTTATTAGAAAACCGGTTTAAGAAAAAAAGAAAGACATTTATTTCAGAAATATAATTAAAATTTAAAACACTTGCTGACAGTACCTACTTCTAATTTAAGCAATATTTTTTCTGTTATTGATTTTCTGTCTATCAATCATTTTCCAATTTTGTACATCAAGGGTTCATCTGATTATAATACCGAAGGGCGCCGAAGCAGTGATAAATTCAAATTTGATAGAAGCTAATTCAAATTTGGAAGAAATAATGCTCCTGGTAGCAGCTAGAAGTAATGTCAGAGTTTATTTTATTTAAAAGTTATTCATATTATGTGTCATATTTACAGGTACTTACTTTCACCCATCAAAACTTACTTTACCGTGGAAATGAGTTATTTTTCAGCAGTAAAAAATAACTTATTTGACTCTCCAGACACGAAATTGTCTCAAAATAATATTATGCCGTCGCTGTTTTGCGAATAATATACGAAGGACACATTTCCAATATAATAGTTTGTCATATAACGGATTTTGTTAAAACAAAACCATTCTATTAAAACTAAAATCTACTGACTGCGCTACATTTACATAAAAATATTGTAGATAATTGTAAAAAAAAATGCATTTAGATAGCCAATATTGGTTCTAATAAATCGAAGTCCATCCGACCAAAGGAATATCAATATCGAATACCAAATTGGTTTGAACACATCTATTTACGTATCACGTACTGCCGATAATGAGAATTAAAGACGTCCCGACACGAGGGGTAGTATAAGACACCAGTTGTATACAAATTAGAACAAAAAAAAACGAATCTATGACCAGAAAAAAAAAATACATTCAAAGGACAACGTTACCACTCCGAAGACAGCATCAACATCGAAAACGACACATGCTCAACTCACCAATTTAACCACCAAACACCAAAAACACAAACTCACCAGCTGAACTTTCAAATTAAGAACGCCAATAAAAAAGAAATTTATTTTTATTTTTAAACTTGAGACATGGCTGTTTTCTTTTTGAAAATTTGAATTTGGAATACGCACGCGGTGAGTAGTCAACACAAAATCACCGGCGAAACTTTCAAATTAAGAACGCCAATAAAACATAAATTTATTTTTTATTGCCTGTTTTCTTTTTAAAAAATTTGAATTTGGAATACATACGCGCGCGGTGGTAGTCGGTCTGTGAGACGCCGCCCGTGTGATCGGGGGCCTAGTGGGGACGCGAATGAGCGCGGCGGCGCCTCAGCCCCGGTTTATACCCGCCGACGGAACGTGGGCGGAACTGTATAGGCTGTATATAGAGCTGCCTAATGCAGTTGAACCCACACACAAACGCTCAATGTCAATGGTGGCTAAATAAAAACTTTCAACTCATTTATTTATCGAAATGTGGCTTTTCAGAGTTGCAATACTTATGTACAGGACTTAATTTAAAATAACGCTACATTTGTTTTCAAAAATACAACCAATGATCATGCTAAGCATTCAAACGAAGCCTGTGTTATGACCATTGGATGTTTACAGATCGTTTTAATCTAGGCACTTTTCTATTTAATACCAACTGAATTTTAAACAATAAAAACAAAACAATAAAAGTATGACAATTTTTTTTTTTCTATACAAATGGGTTTGTTCTTGACTCCAGTCAATCGACAGAGACGGAGTCGACTATGGAGAGTTATATGCATTCGGAAACACAGACGCAGGTAGTGAGTTCCACTCTTTTGCCGTACGCATGAGATACAAACTAATTTGAATTAGTTGTCGTAGAACTATTACTACGCTTGCTACGCCGTAGCACTCTGCTACGATAATTAAAGGTTATTCTACGAAACACTACTTTGCTACTCAAAGCTTCAAGCTTTGGTCACTTCTAAAGACTGGAAGCGATAAAAATATATAGAATGTTGAAGCTGCTTGTTTTCCCGTGCTTACTGTGGAAACCTTTGATGTAATTTAAACGATCATTAAAGCAATAATAGATTTCGAAGTCACTTACAATGTGTATTCAAACGTCAAAGGAGTGCAATCACAGAATACCTATATATGATAGTACTATACATATAGTGCAACTCTATATAGCTCCATCCTTGTCTGCGAGATGTCAACAAAATGTTATTAGTTGTCATTTGCGTCGCTGGCTCTGGTACATGACGGCCACGCTTTCAATGAACGTGGCAAAAAATGGAACTAACGCCGCCATAATGAGATTTGACATACATACATACTATCACGCCTGTATTCCTAATGAGGTAGGCAGAGCGACAAAGACCTAAACAAAGGTCGTTCCGCCCATTAATATAGGAAGTCACTGCCGCTCCCAACGCATTTTACTCTTCTGTGGTTCCGCCTTGTCTGACGAGTTTTGAAGGTTTTTTAAGATAGATCTATGTAGTGACAGGTTGTCAGCCCATTGCCTAAATAACAACATACTGAAACTCTCAAATCCCTAAGCTGGTTTTTACAGCAAGCATGAGAAGAGATGCAGCTGGAACATTCTATGTTCTTCTATCGCTCCCAGTCTAGCATGTAAGCTTCGACAGTTCTCATTATACTGCAGCGCCCCCGCCCACGTTCATTGAGAACCGCGTCGCGGTAAGAGGAAAAATTCTCGCCGCTACAGACTTATAGTGTTTATTTTAAGCGTCTTATAACACTCTGAGTACTTTTATGGTGCCTTATGAACACTCCGAGTTCTCTTATATGACTATCGGAGCGGTAAATAGCAAGTGGAATTTGGCCAAATGGATTTCTGAAATCACTTTTAAGGTTCCAACGAGAAGAGCATTCATTTTGTATGTGTGTATTTGGTTTCACTACATTAGTCTGGTGAAGTAACTTGGCAGACACGGGCGAGAGGGAGTTGTAGTAAGTGAAACTCTTGTGGACTCCGTATACTGAACTCAACCGAACTCTCTTTATTACTAAAATCTATACCTTATATAGTAACCTATGAGTGCGTCAATCCACGACACTCTACGTGATTCTATGTAAGTTATCAGGAGAGAGGGACCTTATCTCAATAACGTGATCGCGTGATATTTGCTATATCACACCTCCCCTGAAAAGGATAGGCTTCCCTCCCCTGAAAAGAACATCCTAGCTAAAAACTTCTTTAAAATAAAAATTAACTTAAAATTACAAAATTACTTACAATAGTATAACATAAAAATATAGAACAAGATAATAAGTAAAGTTTTTTCTAAAATTAAATTACATATAACCTTAATATTCATAATTAGTAAACACATTTTTATTCCATTAATATTATGGCTTACATACTAATGATATTTACCTACACTTTGTTAAATATATTTAAGTTCTAACTGCTATAATGAATAAAAATAACCTAAATAATATTATTATATCACAAATTACTATTAAACTAAGTGTCAAAATCAAGGAAACAAGTCATAATCGAGGAACAAGTCATTATTTGAAGCTTCATTTTTCAAAATTTTCATTCAATTTTCATTGAGCTCATTTTATTATACTAACTCTATTGATTTTACATAATTTTATCAGCTCCCCTATCGTTGCGTCTCGGCGCACCTCCGTTAGTAGAGAGTCCTGACTTATGCAAAATGTAGAGTCACAAATAATTATATCTCTTGAATTCATTATTATCTGACACCATTTTTCTTCAAATATTTGTACGTACATATTATATAATCCACTACTTGAGGCTGCTCAAAACCTAAGAGCGAATTTCTATTCTCCTTACTAACTTCCTTTCCAAATCCGGTATATTCCATACGCCATTTTATAGAACGCGTTAGAACTACTACAAAGTTTACTTTACAATATATGTTCAATCTCATTTCTCCTATCTCAATAAATAACAAACCCTTGAAAGAAACAAAACCTTATAAACCAAGCAATGATTAATACAAAAACAGAAAAAATGCTGATGGCGCATACTAGTCAATTAACTATGTCAATCGTCTACTAGACACATTCCACAATGTTCTAAATCGCTTAAGTATGCAAAAGTAAATTCAATGTCAAGATTGTGATGTAATAATTACTTGTAAACAAATGCTACTTGTTTTAACTTAAAGATAAAATTAAAAACATCCTTACTAAATTTTAAATCACTATCCTTAAGTTGGTTGACGTTGTAGCCCATCTTCTCTCTTAGTCGAAGGCAACGCGCCATCCCGTCGACCGGCAGTTTCCAGCGATTTCTTAGGGTGGTGATTGATCATGACTGCTGGCAAGGTAGCCCCAAAACTACCCTCGGCTCGGTGCCATCTTCCCAAAAGGCAGCACTCGTAAAGCTCAGTCGACTCGGTGACGTCAACGCCGCACGTCTTAGCACGAAGTTGCAGATAATACAGCCACGGTCGCCATGAAGTAACTTGGCAGACACGGGCGAGAGGGAGTTGTAGTAAGTGAAACTCTTGTGGACTCCGTATACTGAACTCAACCGAACTCTCTTTATTACTAAAATCTATACCTTATATAGTAACCTATGAGTGCGTCAATCCACGACACTCTACGTGATTCTATGTAAGTTATCAGGAGAGAGGGACCTTATCTCAATAACGTGATCGCGTGATATTTGCTATATCACACTGGTTACACTAGTTTCTTTCTTTGCCTAAATATTAGCTATTACCATGGACGAATAAAACAAAGAGGACTGACAACCTCCTTATAAACTGCGTACACCGCTACTTAGCAGTGCCATCTATTGACATTAGCGAAATATTGTGTAAACTGATTATGTATTTTAATTCAGATGTTTTAAACAGCATTTCTCATTGTGTATTTCTACTTTAAAAATCTTAGGCTCGTATTTATAAATCCATCTCAAGATTGAGAGCAATATTGAGTGCGGATTTGACAGGTCATTTTGTATTGGAATGACGTTTCTGATACGAACTCAAACTCGCTGTAACTCTTGAGAGCTGATTATAAATACGGGCCTTAAAAGATAATTTGGTTCAAGTTGTTATTGATTTTTTCCAATTTTATTACCTATATTAACAACGGACTCTTCCAGCAATATGCCAGCGCCATCTAGGTTTGCTCGCATTTTGACCTTTTTATCGAGTATCGAGGTACGCTCTCTATACAACGTGTAACAGAAAGGGTATATGCATCGAGAAATGTGTGAATCTACCCATGAAACTGAACAACTTTCCCTAAGGAACATAGGTCGATATACGAAAAAAAAAAAAATGACTTCCCATACTAAATACGCTATCAGCTGATGCATTTTGTATGAAAGGTCCCTTTTTTTTCGTTTTTCGACCTATGTTTCTTAGGGAAAGTTGTTCAGTTTCATGGGTAGATTCACACATTTCACGATACACATACCCTTTCTGTTACACGTTGTATAGTATGGCGGTTAGCAGTACTCTAGAGTAGTTATTCCATGATATTACTTATACCTAGGTAGGTACTTACTTATTTCTTTAGCTTCGTTTTTATTTTTGTCTTCTGTTGTAAATTTAGGCCCCTTCATCGAAACTCCCATGAAACAGTAATCATATTGATCATCTAAGGGTCAGTTCACACCGGTAAGCGATGCCACGTGACGCGGGGCGTACTTTTCAAGAGCCTGGTACCACCCTGGTACAATATGGAACTTATTACTATGCAAAGACATTTCATTGGCAGAACTCGAAAATTCTGTGGTGTACTGTCACTTCGTCGTACAACGAGATGCATGTTTATGCAGCTTTGCACCACATCGCGTCGCTTTCCGGTGTGAACTGACCGTAAAGTTTGAATGGTCACTGGGAGGACCATTAACAAGAATTACAGAGAATATATTTATGGCTCTTGTTCAAGTTTCTGGAGCCTATAACAATAACGTTTGTTATTTTCCACTTACGCAAAATTGTTCTGCGGTTTCCAGAAGTTTCGACAGAAACTGATGGTTCTACTTATACTTAATAGAAATAATTTACATAAACGGCAGGGGGCGCCTATATCAAACGTGGGTTTTTGTAACACCTCGTATACTTGTGAAACACGTTCCTCTACTCCATCTCCATCGTTATCACTTTTATCGCATCACATTACAATTTTATATAGGTGCTAAGCCGCCACAGCTCTGATTAATTAATTAACGTAAGACCCTGTATAGGATTACCTAGAGGAAGCCCCAGTAATACGCACACCCTTGTTTTTCAATTTTGCAACGTTTGATGAACTCGACGAGCCTGTAATCCATCGCGGGGTAGGCAGAGCGTTAACACCTTATTTTTTTCCTTTGTTATTTCGTAAATCTATACAGGGTGTAAGTGTAATAGGTTCGGGGGTAGTAGGTTCAATTTCCGACATGAGAACATACACCGTTCATATAAGTACAATGTATGTACTGAATACAACTTTCTGAAGATATTTAAAATCTATTATGTTCCTCAGATCAGAAGCCTAATTATAGGTGGTTTATACATAATAGTACAGGCTGACGAAATCAAGGCGATTTTTTACCAATAGAAAAATAAGAGCGTGCGTGTCAGAAGTGAAACTTCTATGGATAAAAATTGAAGACTAAAATTACCTAGATAATAAAATTTGAAAAAAGATCAAATGAGAGATATCGTAGGTGAAATGATTGAGGCATAGTATTAAAAAGCTTTTTTTGACATTTTCGACATTTGATAAAATTTGTAATTTTTGACATTTTTATTTGACTTCGTCTCGATCGTAACAGGACAACGGGTCAATCCAAAATCGTCCCCGACACGACCTTGAAATTTTACTCTCAACGTGCCTAAAGAAGTTTCACTTCAAAAAGACATACATACATACATACATAATAATCACGCCTTTATCCCTAACGGGGTAGGCAGAGCGTAAACGTCCTAAACTAAACAAAGTTCGTTCCGCCACGTCTGACAAATTTTGTGGGTTATTCCAGATGGATCTATATATTGCTATACCTAGTGACAGGTTGTCAGCCCATCGCCTAAATTACAATACTAAAACCCTCGAATCCCTTAGCCGATTTTTACAGCATGCCCGGGAGGAGATGCAGCTGGCACATTCTATGTTTTTCTATTACTCCCAGTCCAGCATGGAAGTAAAAAGACCCTGTATATAAAAACGGAAAGGTATTGCGTACCTAGGTATCGTACTTTAAAATAGCCAGGAACATATTCTAACATTTCGGAACATAATTTGCTCCATACGAAAACAGAAATGCAGGTGCCGCAAAAGCTAATAATGAAGGCTTTGAATACCTCGAAATGTTTGGTGCAATCCGAACCGGAATACGCAGGCGTTGGGAACTGTGCAAACCTGTGGAACAAATAGTCCGCCCAACCGATTTTTTGTGACGGCGGCCAATCTCGCAACCATCTGCACGGGACTTAGTTTTTAGTGCCCAATTTCGCAACATACAGGTGCACTCTCTATTCCTTCAATCTCTTATTCTAATGGGACAGCAGACACAACTCATCTTACTTTAAGGCCAATCAAGTGATGCAACGTTCTGCAACGTTCGAACCAAACTAGAAACAACAACACAAAGTCTTTTTCCCTCGCCGGGAATCAAGCTCGGGACCTCCGGGTCGTGAGCCCATGGCTCAGACCACTAGACCACCGAGGCAGTTATCTGGAACAAATAGGCCTGGAGCGACTCAACAGCGTGTGAAACCAGGACAAACTGTCCAACACAAGGATGGGTGCCCCATTTCCTAATTTCCTGGAAGCCACAGAGCATCAACAACATATTATCATTTCTCTACCTGCGTCTGTGTTTCTGAATGCATACAACCCCCAGTTAACAGGTATCTTCTGGGTAAGCTCGCTTCATCGTCGACTTCGTCTCTGTCGCTTCCGACCTAGACTGGAGTCAAGAGCAAATTCATTTCTTATAAAAAAAAAACCTATGTAACAAAATCTACGTGCGCCGCATCAGGAATAAGCTTATAGCTTTTTTTATAAAGCAAGCAAGCTTTTATTCAAGAAATAGGAAAATTAACTTTTTACGAGGAATATCAATAACAAGCAACCTGTCGGCTCCATCATGAGACCCTCGTCTTCGTGTTCAATAGAAAGTGCAACAAAACCGCAAACTTGACCATTTTATCCATGAGGGACTTCTAGTTATTTTCTGGCTATCGTTTTAGCTCCATCGATGTCATCATAATAATAGTAATGAATATTTCTTATTTTTTTAAATAATTAATTAACACGCTTTTATTAGGTCGACCTGTATGTAACTATGTAATCAAATCTAAGGTAACTAATTTAACCATCTTCTAAGGATCGTAGCGTCATGAAAATTGGCAGCTATATGTAGATCTGATGACATATACAATAATATGGTACTGTCAAACTGATCTGATGATGGAGCCGGAAGATATGAACTGGAACTTCATGATGGAACATCGTATCATAGCTGTGTTTGGACTTGTTAGAAAAGTCTTGTAATGAACTTTGACCACGATTAAGTTTCAAGGTCTGATGATGAGGCCGGCAGACAGGAACATGGAAGCGTGTTTTCTAGTGCTTTTAAACTAATAATTTATTTAGCCTATATCTAACTGTACCCAACCCGTTTCGTACACTTGCAAAATATCTTTCACTGGTACAAAATTACTTTTTCTCCACGCAAACTACTCTAAAAGAAGTATCATAAAACTATTAAGGAAGTGTCGTTAGGGTCTCCATTCAATTACTGAGGGGATATTATGTCCACAGCGTGTTATTACATTTTCTTGCGACCATTTCGCGGGTTATTCTACATTGCACTCAAATTATTGCCTTTACAACCTTTTTATCTACCACAATGAAGTGCCTATAAATAAAAACTATTTCTTGTACAAAAAGTATAAAAAGCATCTTAAACCTCCGAGCCACCTGTAAGGCTATGCTTAAGCAGATTTCAAACATAATGGGTATTATTCGTATTGCGGTAATTGATAAAACAATTAAATAATTATAAATTTAACAAAATGATTGCTTTGTAAAGGTTCTGTTCTGTTAAGAAAACCATCGCTCTCCTAGGCTTAAGAAATATTCTAAACTATTTTTCGCTCCTGAAAATATCTTATTATTTTCTTAACCTAAAAAAAAAACACTGGTACTATCGCTATATTTTGGAGCGAAGTGGAATAACCCTTATTCTGCCACGCCCTGATCTAACCCAAAGCGATGGCTGGATTACTGTGGCTACTCGGATTGTAACTGACCGTTAGGTCATAGTTAATTTCGCAGAACAAAAAGCTATCAAGTTATTCAATTGAAAGGTAAATGCTTCAAGAGCCGTCTATGAAAATATAACAGAACTAATTAAAGGAAGGGTATTGAACCGGGAATTGATTTGGTTTCACTTAGAGAGCCTGTACTAGAAGTAGTCCAGCATAATTCTATTAGATGGCGCTAGAAGTTGGGGAAATACTCGAAGCATAGAAGAAGAAGTTTAGACGGAACAATTTACTCTCCTACTCGCACGCGCGCGGTCACTCGTAAGCGTTGTCCATACAAATGTAGGGTACAGCAAGGCGAGCTGACTCGCAAGCTAACTCGCGCAATGAAAGCAAAGCATAACCGGTTTAGCCTGCTTACGCTGCTTACGCTGCTTACGCGGCTTACGCGGGTTAAACGGGATAAACTGTTAAAATCAGACGCCTTGAGAAAGCATAAATAGGAGCCATTTTCCAAAATGGGGATTCATTGGATACTTACGGACCCGGAGGTAACACGTGTGTGATGCGTCTCAAACATCAAGTAGTTTCCTTGTTTTATTTTAACTTCAGGGGTTGTTGTGTTTTGTTTTGTGTTAAATAATAGATAATTTCTAATATTTTGGTGTTCTTTATATTGCTTTTGATTTGTTTGTGTTACGGGACGCTAATTTGTGTAAATTATAAATGGTGTAGGCTGGGGTTTTTGTAATGAAGGGCTGCTATGAATAGGTCGTATTTGTGTCGTGTTTGTTATTCGTTTACAAGTCGAATAGGGGAGTTTGAGACGTACACTTACAAGGATGGTTAGGGAGTGAAAAATGGATTTCGGATCTTCGTACCCACTTCTTAGAAACGGAATCCATTGCTAGTTGTCTTATGGAGTGTATTTGGTGCAGTGCACTCATTCACGAAAGTGAATTCGATGCGCCCGGACAAGTATTACCTAGTAAGCCTGGAATTGGGGAGTCTTATCACCAAGCTCACCGTATTTTGGCTGACCATGCCTTAGCGAACCCATTCTGCTTATTAGTGAATATTTGGCTGTCCCTTTACATAACTCACCTTGAATTTTCTGCGCCATCTGAACCCTGGGCAGGTGGAAAATTCTTAGGAAGGCCGTAGAAAATAGTACACGAAACCCAGTCATGCCAGCTGGTACATATCTTCAGAATTAGGATCAGTTCCGCCTTGCTAGGTTGGAATCTGATACTCACATTACTCACCACGAAATTAAATAAAGAAGGTTAACTTCTTAGTACCCATCACAGTAGCTGATAGTTAGTCACAAATTATGTTAGGAAAAGTTGGGTTAAAGTCATTATGTTTAGGGCAGGTAAATTCATTAGTTTAACCTCAGGTTTAACCAAAAGAAATCATAGATTGCTAACTGTTCAATTATCATTATAACTTGAGATGGATTGGTAAAGTTTGAACTTATTCAGAGTATTGTTTTGCTTCAACTTATCAAGTGTAAAGAGTCGACTTGCATTAAGTAGATAATGATGATTTTATTAAGTTCATGTGTGAGCTAGAGCAGCACATTATGTAGTCTGTTTCATGATAGAGGATTGGACAGCTATATACTCGTCAAAACTTTGATAAAGACATCATTGAAATAAAGGTACTTATTTTCCATCAAATATAAAGTAAAAGTTCAAACTAGACTGATTTATGTCGAGCAAAATGATAATGAACAAGTGATTCTATGTAGGTAAAAGAAAGTAATTCTAATAAGAGTGCTAGAGCTATTCTTGAAATAGTTAACCTTTTAATAAAGATTCTGTATTCATTACAAGTAACGATACACTTGTAGTCTCCGGAAGCTTTTGTTACAGTTATAGATATAACTGAGTCCTTCAGATTTAGACATTATCAAATAATGTAGATACATTATTATCCTAAAAGAATTGATACTTACTTTCTTACATAAAGAGAAAAACATAAAAGTACTTAGTAGAATCAGTAACTATATTTTTCAACAATCAAATATAAAGTTATAATTTAAAGAGTAAATTCTTTCAAGTTAAAGAAAGTCATTTCAAAAGAGAATAGTAATGATTCAATTTTAATAAATGGAGTATAAGTAAAGCATAAGAGTTTTGCTACAGCTTAAGAACCAGCTGAGTCTTTAAGATAAAGAGACTATCATATAATGTAGAATGCATTATTATCTTAAGAAATAAGATACTTACTCCATAGTGTAGGTAGGTTGACAGACAGACTAAAAGAAGACCTTAAAGCTTGAAGTTCAGTAAATTCAGTAGATTATAAATGTAAATTCTAAAAAAAAGATACCTTACACCGCTTGGCTGTTATGTTAGAATCATGTGTTGCACAGAGCCTTTTGTTTATTTGAAGACTCAAACAAACAAGACATTATAATTTCTCCTATTATTATGTATCTAAGTATATATTTATAAAAGCCCTCTTGTAGCTTTGGATTTGCATTGTTGTACAGGCTCTTAGAATATAAATGTAGAGTGATAGGAAGCATGGTGATAAGGTTTGTGGAGGACGTCTGACCAGTATGGAGTCGAGGGCGACTGGTGGTTGTTTTCACCGGTACAAATTACTTCAACACAGAGTTGTTGGAAGAAAGGACAGTTATAATATAACCTTTCTAGTAATAGTGGAAACAGGTAGATGATTTATAAGATATTAAATCACCTAGATTCGGGGAGTCGTTGGGAATCCACCCTTGCCACAAAACAAAAAATGTTTGTTTGTATTATAACCGACAAGACCTGACTATTAAAACTAAATTCTTCTGAAGTTTTTGTCCTATTTTCTTAAGTTCCATAGTATCTGATCCTACTAAGTTGAACTCTAAATCCATTAAGTATAATTCTATTTAATAGACTTCTAATGTGTACTTATTCGTTGGCGTTTTAAATATTTTAATCTAGGTAAATTCAGTTAGGACGGAATATCTCTGTTAGCGAAAAGGACTTAGGTTACTATATCACAACGTAGGAACTCACTAGATGATCATTGGCCAAACCAGAACAGTACTTAATGGAATTCCAACTAACATGTACAATACATAGTAAAACATTAGTTAATTGATTGCGTCTTATAGTAATTCTTATATTTAGTTTTAAGTTAAGTTTAGGTTCATTTAGGGTCGGTGGTTACAGGATATCTGTATTATTTGCGAAAGTAGTATCTGCAATATAGGTAGTAATTGATTATATTCTCAGTATAATAGTTTGATCAGACCACCCAAGTGGATTGTGGTAAAGTATATAATACTAATAACGTTTTGTACATGTCATTCTAAAAATTGATTATAGTTTCCCACATGTAATTTGACATAATATTGTCCCAATTGTCAAAATATACAATGCCGAACATGGAATGAAATGGACGTATGGAATACGCTATTTGACTACTAGTCAAATCAGCAACTTTTTATGAAATGTCAAAAACGATTTTTTTGAATTAAAATACAGGCTTATGACGTCACTGGCTTGTAAATTTTAATATTGACTACTCAAATCAATAACTTCTATATTTTTAACTTGAAATATTAAATCGAAATATGCATTTGTTCATTAAAATGATGAATGAGATCCACAGTATTTTAGCCATCAGTTTTAAGGTATAACGTTTTGAATTTTTTTAGCCACCCAGTCAACATGCCTATTGCTTGACACATGACTGACGGAAAAGTAAGATGGCACGTTATGGTCAGTTCAAACCGCGAAGTGACACGACGTGACGTGACGGGAACGCGGCGCGTAGGCTTTTTAAGAGCGTGGTAAAAATATAGAACTTTATTTACTATGCAAAAAGATAGACATTTTATTCACAGAACTCAGAGATTACTCGTGGAGCGTAGCAGCCTGTCGTCACTTCGTGGACAGCAAGATGCATTCGCGTCACTTCCCGGTTTGAATTGACCATAAAAATTAGCAATAATAATAATAAAATGTGTTTATTTCTCCATAACTTGAAAATGTTCACGGATAGGCTCAATTAACAAGAAAAATAGATTTAGTTAAGAAGTTAAATACAACTTCAATAAAGCATAACATTTTAGTACCTACCCATTGATTAATCGAGCCATTAATTGGAAGAATTATTTGAGCTGGCTTAACGTATTTAAACATAGTTAGTTCTATAAATTGTGCCTATTAATTCTGTGTCTACGAATAGGTACATTAAAATTACTGTCTTCAGAATGTTCAATGAAATTGACTGCTGTGTTCCATAACACGGAATACCAAATTTATTTATTTATTAATTAAAAAACTAAACAAATAATAAAAAATATAGTTATTTTTTTTTAAATCACCTTCTAAAAAAAATGCCAAACGGGCCGAAAGAACCTCATGTTTTATTTCGCTCTTTAGTGACAATGTTGCAAGTTTATAAGTTGGAGTACCTAATACAGAATGTCCACTAAACTTCATAAAAAAATAGGTACAATAAACTACAAGTTTAAGCCTCCACTGTGAGGACTAACGCTTACAACCCCCATAGCGTGCAGCCGCGATAAGGCCGCGGTAGCCGCTTTATCACACGTTTTATCACATCTTACTTCCATGCTGGACTGGGAGTGAGAGAAAAACATAGAATGTGCCAGCTGCATATCCTCCCGGGCATGCTGTAAAAGTCAGCTAAGGGATTCGAAGGTTTCAGTATTGTAATTTAGGCGATGGGCTGACAACCTGTCACTATAGCAATATTCAGATCCATCTGGAATAACCCTCAAAATTTGTCAGACGTGGCGGAACGACCTATGTTAAGGTTGTTTACGCTCTGCCTACCCCATTAGGGATAAAGGCGTGATCATATGTATGTATGTATGTATGTTTATCACATCTATCTGTCAAATTGTATGGGAGTTTGACAGATAGATGCGATATATACGTTATCGCGCGGTAGCATGCTACAGGGGCTGATGCCGCCTTAGTGAATACTTACCGCTTTTATACCGCACAGGTGGTTACTAAAATGAAGTAGTGTGGAACTCGAGCCGTACATAATTCTAGGTTAATTAAGTACCTATACTTTATAAATTAGGTTATAGGTATAATTACTTTATCAATTCTACTACTTTACACACTTTTATAAGTCCTGACACTTTTATCAAATTAAATAAATATGTGCGTTATTTTTTTGCAAGTTTATACGAATCGTTCATTCTTTATTGAGTTTGTTCTCAGGGCGAGGCACGAGAAGGGCCCAATGAATATATGGTGGTAAAGCCACTCATTTCACTTCGCCAACATTTTGGATATGATACTTAATTATGAAATTCTTAATTTACATTTAGTTTTAATTTTAAGATGTTTGTATAATTTTAATAAATTTTTTTTTTTTATTCTGAATACAGAGCTCTTCATCATCATTATTATGTTTTTGCAAAGTCGCCTACTTGTAAGTGGTGCATACATACGCATGTTAAGTATGTACGTACGGCCGGTGCCGCATTTTTAACCCCCCGGGTGTTATATGGTGTCCATTGCGCCGGTGATTGTTTACCATCATCAGGTGAACAGTCTGCTCGTCTACCTCCCTTGTTCTTTTACAAAATAAAATCTTTTTGAATTGACTCGAAAAAAGAACTTGCTTCTTATGTAGGTCGAAACGTTAGTTCCAAGCATTTTAGCATTTTCAGTACAGTTAACTTCAATGCAGGTAATTTATCTAGACGGCTGCTCGTTACGAAAGGGCAAGTTTTCACATAACTTCATATCTAATTAATCTCTTTCATACAACTCTGCGAGTTCCCACAAGTACGGGAAACTTGGAGCCAGAACATGATGGTTAATTAACCATAGCCATTTCTACCTGGCTTCATTTCTGGTGGAAGTTGGAATAAATTTTTGATTTTCTGCGGCCGGAAGGTTTTCAATATTCAAGGTAGAGTTTGTAAGTTTAAAGTGCTAGATATTTTTAATTGTCTTTAAAATAATGTCATGTATTGGAAAGGTATAAAATACCTGATTGCATCATCATCTTCCTAGCCTTGTTCCCGTATTTCACAGGGTCTGCTACCTTATCTAGGGGATTGAACGAGGGTACTGGTTTTTACACAGAGCGACTGCCATCTTATCTCCGCAACCCAGAAGGGATTGATTTCTTTGTCAAAACATGGACAAAGAAATCAGTACAAGAACCACAATTATGTTAATAGCGCAAAACCTCCGTCTGAACTTCCTCCGTGGTCTATTGGTCTGAGCCATGGCATGGGCTCTCGATCCGGAGGTCCAGGGTTCGATTCCCAGTGGGAAACACAAAGTTGATATTTGTTAATTTATCACTTTGTGAGATTTTCCTTAGATTGGTTAGGACATTGCAGGCTGAATCACCTGATTATCCGATAATAAAAAGGATTCCGTGTTAAGCCGTCGGTCCCGGTCGCTGTCTTTGATAGTGGTCGTTACCCAAACCTTGTCAGAGGCTGATTAGCTGTGCTGTTAGGCGGTTTAAAAAATTATGACTCCAGGGTTCATCGGGTCGATCGACTCGAATCCCACACGACAGAAGAAGAACGTCTGTCTGAATCATTTACCAAACTTCCATGCCGGACTGAAGGAGATAGAAATCATTAAAAGGAGATGAGGGTTACGGAATTCTGTTTTTCAATAAAATCGTTGATTAAGAAAAACTATGGCCCGTATTTATAATCAGCTCTCAAGAGTGACAGTGAGTTTGAGTTCGTATCAGAAATGTCATTTCAGTACAAAACGACCTGTCAAATCCATACTAAATATTGCTCTCAATCTTCGCTTTATAAATACGAGCCTATGAGAACTATTTTTAACAATATAAAAGTACGCATGTCTGTGTCAAGTTCAAAGTTCTTTTCAAAAGAAAATACATGTTTGTAAGTATTGTATAGATTCTTCGGTCGTCAGACAAGCTATTTACAGTACGCCCTGTGAATGCCAATTCACACTCCGACGGTTAGGTCTTAAAGGGGAGTCCTCAATCGAAATGAAATTTCTTATAAGAGCTTTATTTGTTTTGGTACACGGTGCGGAAGAAAACTGTGTTTAAATTTTGAATTCCACATCACATAATTTTTTTATAAAATTCAGTTCCCACTGGGAATCGACACCGCGCGGTGCAACGCGACGCCGCGCCGCAAGAATTTTTCGAATCCTGTCGATGAAAATGTCTTATTTTTTGGCATAGTAACTAAGGCCCGTATTTATAATCAGCTCTCAAGAGTGACAGCAAGTTTGAGTCCGTATCAGATCTGTCAAATCTTTATAAATACGAGCCTAAATTAAGTCTTAATGTGAAGTCGATAAACGAAACGAGTCTTCGCAGCGAATCAAAACATTGAATTTACCAGCTGATTTTCTCGAAAAAAATATGAAAGTTCTGAATAAAAGAAGGCAGGATTAAAAACGTGTGAAAAGGAATTTGATGGCGAAAAAAGGCATGCAAGGACGACATGATCCATCGACCCCAAATGAAACAGAATGAGGCAGACATATTGCGAAGGAATTTTGTAAATTTGTTAGGGACTGATTCTCGCAAACTTAAAAGGGTCGCTCAATCAACTGAACTAAACAAAAGTTGTTTCAAATAAAACATCTTAGCTGAATTTGAAAAATAAATGCATCTTTCTTCATTTCCAAAAGAAAATTCTTTGTAACCGAAAAGTACTGATGAATTGGATATTTGTTTAGCGTTACTGGGGTACGTAATTAGTAATTAGTTACTATACTTATCTCCATTTCTGAAACATTAAAATCAATTAATGGCCTTCTTCTGACAGTCTATCTCTACCTTAATCTTTAACCATAAGCCTTATAAAGTTGACAGCTTTAAGGAACATAATAAGTTTAGGTAAGGTATTTTGGTTTAATTTTGTATGAAACTAGATAGTTTTCATAGATATTAAATTAACCTTTTAGCCAGTAAGTAGCAAAAAGAATAAACTTTGACATTTCTTTATTCGTCCGATTCCGAAATAAACTGATCGATGGGTTATTTTGGGACGCCGCAGCCGTGAGCCAAAACACAGGTGTTTGAACTAGGTGCAAAGTCTCAAAAGGGTGATCTCATGAGGTTGGCTCCATTTGGAACATTCTGAGGCTACATGTCTCGGGCAATGTCTACTTTTTGTTGTTTTTTTTTATTTTATTCTTATAAAAACCCAATTTCTGCCAGTTTCATTGCTTTCACCCAATTTAAGTCGCTAGGAACTTAATTTATTAGATTTAATTAGGCACTGTTCAGATGTAGACGGGCTTAACGCGTGTTTCATACATTTTAGTCAAAGCGCGTACCTCGCGCGTGGCAGGCGCGGAGCTTTCGCGGGGCTAATTTGTTTGTATGAATTCGTATGAAATACGCGTTCAACCTTCACTACCCTGCAGTTACCACAGTGACGTTATCGCTCTGTTTAGATTGTGTGACTCTACATGTAATTTTTTATGCTTTATTCAACTTTGTAGAACGAATCGCTACTTTCTAACAAACTTCACTTCACTGCTCTCCAGTTAACACAGTGACGTCACCGCTGCTATTTATTGCCGAGGGCTTGACAGCGACGGCAATTTACAGCAACCGCTGACGGCCCGGCGTCCCGCCCGCGTTATTAGACAACCGAGTACCGACCCAATAATTTAAAATTGGAAATTGGCTTCGTCGGTTCATGGGTTGGCAGGTTAAAAGGTCGCGGTTTGAGCGTGTTGGCCGTCAGTTCCTGTCGCTGTGTTTTATGGCTGTCAGATGGACCATGTCCGAGGGTTTTTTGGGTCGTGTAAAAAACTGACTCGATATAAGATAAGGAGGATGATCCATGCCACTCTTTTAATGATTTCTCTTAGAAAATAATAAAACTCTATGTATAAACAAAGCGTGGAGAAAATTTTGAGGATGAAGAAGTGTCGGATTTTCGCCATAATGTTGCCAGAGCTATGTTGCAGAATCCCAACATCTTCTGCTTATTTTTGCGGACATTACCCACCTTAAACATGTAAGAACGTCTCCACATGTTTCTAAATATAAAGGTCATATCAGACATCACATGAAAATAAAATTAATTCGTGTTTGGTTAAGATAACAGCAAAATACAAAAAGATTTTTGTACGGAAAATATATATTCGATTTGTGACATTATTGTCGCAATGCGAAGTCTAGTAACGATAAAAATTACCTACATTCAAATTCTTTGTTTCGTTCTGGCAGTTTTAGGCTCGTATTTATAAAGCGATCTCAAGATTGAGAGCAATATTAAGTATGGATTTGACAGGTCATTTTGTACTGAAATGACATTTCTGATACGAACTCAAACTCGCTGTCACTCTTGAGAGCTGATTATAAATACGGGCCTTAGAGATACCTTTTTCAATATTTGCGCAGATTTTCAAGCGATCCTATACTTACCTACCAAATGGTAGGATGCAGCTTATTAAACAGTATTTCTTTTTTGAGATGGCCACACTGAAACGCCGATGCTTTTACCGCGTGACAGAGCATAACGCGAAGATTGAAGGGTAAATAATCGTCAGCGGCGCTTTTATTCTCCATTGAGTTTCCGTTTCCGCTAAATAATGTCATGAGAAACAAAAGTTGTATGAAAATTGTAATCGATCTTGTAGACTTTGTTGGATGCATTTGAAGAAGATCTATTACAATGTACCTACTAGAATTACACCCCGCGGGTCTGCCGCGGCTAACTGATGTTTGATATTTCCTGTAAGAAAGAGGTATTTTCCCAAGGTAAAAAAAGTATCATATATGTCCGCTTCAAGTTACCGTCTATCGTTCTACCAAAATTGAAATCCATTTAACTGTTTTTTAGCGAAATGTTCTTTCATCACAAAAGAACATAATTATACATATTACGACAAAACTCACAGATTCCTCGGAAATACATAATTATGAAGGACATAATAGACCTTCCGAATAAATATATTTAAAACTGTGAGTGAAAATATCTGCCCAATCGAAAAAATGCGGGCATATGTTCAGGAGCCGTATTTTTGAACCACTCGAACTCCAATGCGCATACGAAAGAAAAGGCTAACATTCGCATGCGAAAGTTACTTTTTCGTATGCGCATTGGAGTTTGAGTGATTCAAAAATACGACTCCAGCTAATTTGCTGTGTAAATACGGGAATCGAACGTAAGAATCTGCGTTCGTCGAATTGTGTTGTATCACCCACCCCCCATTATTATGCCATACGATACGGCAATGCAGACTGGTGGGTATTTTCCCATATAAATATTTAAGGCTAATATTGGTTTGATCCGGAAGATATCAATGGAATATCATACTGGTAATAGTTACTACAAAACAAATATAGGTACTATTGTTGCGTCTGATGATTCTCGTATTAGGTGATTTTAATGTTTCATTCCATACTTTTTGCATCAAAAACAAACATACAAAAGGCAAATATAAACGTGTAACATAGTACAACCAATCTAAAAAGCAATCACGCTCGTAAATGTCGTAGATGAAAATGAAAAATGGATTGCAAGGACCGTGTGATAACGTCACGGAATGAAAAATGCATCGACGAACTACAATCCAAGCGGCAACGCTTCCATTATAGAAGGAATACAAACATACGGAAAGATTGGTTTTTGTATTAACCAGAGATCTATTTTAAAACTAGCTTTCCGCCCCGCGGTTTCACCCGCAGCTAAGAGTTTTCCCGTGGGATTAAGTTCCCGCGCTGTTCCTACCTTTAAAATTGACGGAATTTCAATACAAACTTCCATCCCCTATTTAACCCCCTTAGGGGTGGAAAATACAAAAATGCTGAAACACGTGTTCATTATTTTTTAATCTTTAGCCCAAAAACAAAATTGGAAGATCCTGCCATCAAAATTGACGGAATTTCCATACAAACTTCCATCTCCTATTTAACCCTCTTAGGGGTAAAAAATACAAAAACGCTGAAACACGTATAAATTATTTTTTAATCATTAGTCTAAATACAAAATTTGAAGATCCTACCTTCAAAATTGACGGACTTTCTTACAAACTTCAACCCCCCTTTTTACCCGTTTAGGGAGGGAAAATCCGGAAATCCTTTCTTAGTGGGAGGTTACGTTATAAGAGGAACTTGCTCTCTAAGTTTAACGATTCTAGCTTTAGTAGTTTAGGCTCTGCGTTGATGAATCAGTCAGTCAGTCAGTCAGTCAGTCAGTAAGGACAAACGATTTTATAAGTTTAGAAGATTCTCGTCATATAAGACGCGTTTTTTTTTTTGTAGGAGGAAAATACAAAGAAAATATAAAGTTCTTGCACATGTTCATTTCATTTGTATCTCTTTTGTACTATTATTATTTTCAAATAGAAAAATGTTTACGCCCAAATCCACACCAGTAGGTATATACCAAGAAAGTCCAGGTTAGGGTCAGTTCACAAGCGACGCCACGCGATGTGGTGCGCACTTTTCAAGAGTATGTTGTATGTTACAATAATTATATAGTTAAAACTTTATTCGCGTCGCGTCGTCGCTCGCTGGGAGTGAACTGACGCTAGACGAGACATTTGGATCCCAATCAGAGCAGAATAACACCGCAACAATATCAAAAGATTACGAGACACTTTCCTCATTTCCAAATTTACTAAACGTTGATCACATTTCACGACAAAGACTAATCACTTTGGGTGATCCTGCAAAACACGAGCCTTTACCGAGGAGCTCCGAACAATACAACGCCGGGATTCTATTACAGCGGCTTTGTGACGACATCATTGTTTATGATTGATAACTCACTGACCTAGAGAAACTGGAACGAGGGCGGATTAGAACTGTTACAGACGAGCGATTGTGTTTGCGACAGGTTGCGACGTGGCCGCTGCAAGTCGGACGACTTCCTCCAATAGTCCTCGGATTTGTTATCAACAGCATCATTATTTATGTTGATCTCTGAGCGATTATGTCTGCGACAGATTGCGACGTGGTCACCCAAGGTAGCTCAACAGCGGTCTCCAATGGTTCGCGACAGTGATCGTGGACGGTCACTGATAATGGTAACGACCTCTTTCTCACCAACCACCACACGTCCTTCCCGCATTACGGAATAACGGACCAAAAAAGAGACGTACAAAGAAAGACGCGACGCATGTACAACATGCAATATTTTTTTAAATCGCTAATGAGTCTCAATCACAGACGATTAAAAGGCGGTTGGGAGCTAGCACAGCAAATCAGTGGTCTCAATTATCCAAGTCCTCTGTTGCACTACACGACACAGAAAAAATCAACTTCTACGCTGAGCGTGCGACAAATCTTTTTGCCAAAAAACCGTCATTATCATTACAGAGGCCTTGATGCTAGGATTTCTGCCAGGCAACATTTTGTGGCAGACTCATTGTCGCTCGTTTGTTAGAGCCTTTAAACGTTGCGGTGGACGGGGATAGTTCACGCTCTTCAACTTTAATGGATATGTTACGTTTTTGCTAGTTTGAAACGAGATTGAAGTCGCGCAAGTTAAAATTTAATTTAAAATGTTTCTATTCCATCAATCGTGTACAACAAGATTGAAGTTCAAACTCAGTTTAGGCGCCAATCTATACACATTTTTCGGAATCGTTTCTGAGATTTTTAATACAGTTCCTCTTAGAAAATGTTTTATGAAGTCTAACCCTGCATCTAGGTTAATAAGTTACAATTCTGAGACTGTCTATTTGCTTACAACTCAATTTAAAACTCAATTTAAAGGACAGATTCGGCACCTGTCTTTTTCTATTCTGGGAAAACAAACAGGGACGGCAATCATTTTACTTAAGATTAAGTCGTGCTCTCACCGAATCGATAGCAATGTGACTGTCTTCTAATAAAATGTTTCGCAGCAAGTAAGGGCAAAAACACACCTGCATCACATTCCGCTCGGAAAGTTCCGCCCAAAACGCTGTCAATACCTTTTGCATTGCCTACAAAACGCCTGCGCAAGCTTCCGCGCTACGCCGAGCCTCCGTCGACGGATTCTTCCGTCAGCACGCCTTCAACTTAAGTAGTTATGGCGGATGGAACGTTAATAAACTTTGATGCCTTTAAGGCCGGATCTTCATTCTCAGTAATATAATATGTCTAACAGGCACTAATTTTAAGGGGATTTATTTATAAATGGCGAGATACTTTGGACTTTACTTCTAATTCGATGTTTCTACATTTGCTTCTATGTTGTTTTACGCAATTAATTTCAAAGGTCATTATAAAAGCAATAAGCTTTTTATTGTGTCTTCTTTTCTTTATATCTTATCTTTAAAGTTTCAATGTAGCCATTCACTTCTACATTGCGATTGCAGTTTTATTAATGTCAGTCTGTTCATGCAGTGTATTGCAACTTGTTTCATAACCCCTTTGTGTTCGTTCAGTCAATAAAGAGAAGCTATATTGGCATGAGATGGGCGTCCCCTCTTTATAGGAATATTGAATAAGGTATACGTACGTATATTTCTACTTAGGTATATTATATTAGGATATTTAGATGTTGATAACTGGCAGCTTAGCCAGCGTTTTGATAGACAGATATTTAAAAAATTTTACTTTGCTTCTTATTATTTTGTTACCTTGATTTTGATATTTGATTCAGTTGTTGTTTTTCTGATCTGTCTTATATTATATTTTTTGTACCATCGAAGGCAGTTTTAATATTAGAAAAAATATAGAAACCAAAAAAGAGATTTCTTGATTCGAATATATCAACACGAAAATCTGACACTAATACAAAAATGGAAGTAAAAAAGTGTACCTAACAGCGAGAAATCCGTTAAAATTTCAAAAGTATCAATCAATATAACAAACAAAAATCAGCAAAAATGGCTCCAGGAAATAAATAAAATAGCACCATCTGTGAAATTCCACAGAAATAAATAGAAAAGCTTTTAAAAATAACGAGGATCCAATCCTATTCAGAGCTTCCGTTGAAATGGTGGATTTTTTCTTGCTTTGAAAATTGATTTTGAAATCTTTTATTTTGCCTGTTTTGTTTATTATTGTTACCCGGCAGTGCACAGAAAGTGGAAGAAAAACTCTGCAGTGCTAATTAAAAACGCGGTGAACAATATTTTTCGGGTATTGAGGCCCGTATTTATAATCAGCTCTCAAGAGTGACAGCGAGTTTGAGTTCGTATCAGAAATGTCATTCTAGTACAAAATTACCTGTCAAATCTGCACTCCATATTGCTCTCAATCTTGAGATCGCTTTATAAATACGAGCCTAAGTTACATACAGATTCGTAAAGAGCTCATCATAAGGATCCCAAATGTAAATATGTTTTTATTTATTTTTATTGTTTATTTATTATAATGTTTACAACAATTATTAGAACTAATACATAGTCCCTCAAAACTGTATGAACAGTTTGTCTGAGAGATCAGTGAGTCTCTTCTCTACATTCATTATAGGTACTTAAAAAAACATAACTGTATTTTAAAAAGCACGGCAGAACTGTTGCCCAACTTTTTCAATCAATGTTACTGCAGTATTCAAGTCATCTCGCTAGACATTATACGCATATTACACAGGGTGTAAAAAAAAGTCCTGCGTTCCTTTAAACCACATGTTCTACTGATGATATCAAACAACTTTCCTAAAGAACAAAAATTTTAGCTCGAAATAAAATTTTGCCTTGGCCATACAAAATTGCAGATGAGGAGAGCACATTTGTATGGAAAAGGCAATTTTTATTTTCAAGATAAAATTTTGTTCTTTGGGAAAGTTGTTTGGTATCATCAGTAGAACATGTGGTTTAAAGGAACGCAGTACTATTTTCTACACCCTGTATAGGCCAAAAATCGAATCATCAAATAAAGTTATAATTATGACAAAGATGTTGGATCACATACGAGTATGAAAAACTCTTCTATTACCAAAATCAATCATGATTGCAACGTCAAAAGTTACATAATGCTATCGTTGGGAGATGGAGAGCATGACTTAAATAAACCTTAACCAAAAGCCGTCCTTTCCTGTTCTCTCAGGATAAATAATGACAGGTAACCTTTTCATTAAAGATTAGTGATTTTTTTATAATTCTACAGAATAAACATAAAGCCATAGTCATCATCATCATCAGCCACAACAGTCCACTGCTGGACATGGGCCTCCCCAAAATTGGGGGTATATGCCATACTCACCACGCTTGGCAGGCGGGTTGGTGAGCGCAGTAGAAGTTTTCCATTCCCTGGATTTATCC
Organism: Scrobipalpa atriplicella; assembly: GCA_029255725.1. Classification (NCBI taxonomy): domain Eukaryota; kingdom Metazoa; phylum Arthropoda; class Insecta; order Lepidoptera; family Gelechiidae; genus Scrobipalpa; species Scrobipalpa atriplicella. The sequence goes on from JARACY010002110.1 coordinate 46,255, forward strand.
CTTAGTCGCCTTTTACGACACACGCAGGAAGTTATGGGGTGATGCTATTCTAACCCGGCACCACACGGGCTTAACGCAACTTAAAAAGCCATAATACATAACTTATATGAACTTAATTGACACCTTAATAGATGACGTAGTTTTAAAACTGAACGATAAACTAAGGACAGCAGGACTATTTTTAGACTTAAGTTCCGCTTTCGACATGGTCAGTCATGACATTTTATTAGCTAAGATGGAACATTATGGAATAAGAGATAACACATTACAATTATTCAAATCATACTTAACTAACAGATATCAGTTTGTTGAACAAACTTTTCAAGACGGGATGGAAGAAAAAACAGTTAGTTCGAAATTATGTAGAGTTAGTAGAGGTGTCCCACAAGGATCCATTTTAGGACCTATACTTTTTATTCTATTCACGAATGATCTGTTTAACCATCTGGCATTACACGCTCCTGACACTACGTTGGTGATGTTTGCTGACGATACGAACGCAGTTGTTTCTGCTAAAAGGATTGAAGAATTAAATGAAAAAATAAACAACGTACTAAACATTTTTAAGCAATGGTTCACAATTAATGCCCTCAAACTAAATACCACTAAAACGAATACCTTATTATTCAAGACCACTGCCCGTTGCAATGATAAACTACTGGTTGGTTGTAGGGATAATTATATATCGAATGTTAATTTTACAAAGTTCT
>JARACY010002111.1:0-46962 GCA_029255725.1 Scrobipalpa atriplicella
ACTTTAGTTTTTAGAAAGTTCAATCTCTTTTATATTTTTTTTTTATTTTGATCATCATGTTTCAAAGTTAGATGTCCTTGCAGTCAATGTAACTTTGATAAGATAATTTTGTAAACATTGATAATAAATTAATTGAAGATTGTCTTTATTGGATAAACCAAAGATTATGATTGAAATTTGATTTCAAACTTAAATATCCAATGATTAGATGATTAGAATTAATTGTACTTAAACATTATAAAATTGTATAAAATGAAATTAGAAGAGCCAAACTTTATTTTGTTCTATTTTATTCCACAAGGAACGTATGTAATACATAATTGTAAATAGTTTTTTTTTTAAACCTACATAATATTATAACCACAAATTATAACATTTAATTTATTGTAAATTAAATGAAATTTCAGTCAAATATTATACCTAAAAAGATATTTGATAAAATAAAATTATTATTTTCTTTTTAATTTACGAAATTACTTTTTGATAGTACCTAGCACTGGATAAAAACATTTTGGGCAGTTATAAAGACGACATAGTTGTGTCAGAAAGAAACATTATTTTATAACCTGTTCAAAACCTCATTAAGGCTCGTATTTATAAAGCGATCTCAAGATTGAGAGCAATATTAAGTATGGATTTGACAGGTCGTTTTGTACTGAAATGACATTTCTGATACGAACTCATACTCGCTGTCAATCTTGAGAGCTGATTATAAATACGGCCCTTAATCAGTTAAAAACTACCTCAAAAACTACTTGCATAAAAATCACTTTTGGGAAATGCCCAAATTTTAGTAACAAAAACATTCAATATATGCAGTTATACTTAGAACGATTTACTAAATTCCAAAAGAGGCATTAAAACATAGAACGGATCAAAGACGGCAACTTAAAGATGGCTCCCAGGAATCCAAACAAAGAACTGTAGATGAATCACTGATCAGGTAGAAAGTTGGGTCCAATTATGGTGAGTCAGCTACCAGGTTTGACCATAATTTCAACATAGGTAGAGTGGTCTTGTATACGTCATAAATGTTTATCTAGGTCAGTTGGTTTATGACAAAAGATAATGAGAGACTTTGAGGACTATTGATTCTTCAAGGGCGGGACATTTTGTAGAGCAGATTTACTTTTATAAAATGAAATAAGTAGATGTAGATGTGTTTGATACATACATACATACATAAAATCACGCCTTTATCTCTAATGGGGTAGGCAGAGCGAAAACGACCGAAATATCAGTCATTCCGCCACGTCTGACAAGTTTTGAGGGTTATTTCAGATGGTCATTGTGTATTGCTATAGTGACAGGTTGTCAGCCCATCGCCTAAATTACAATACTGAAACCCTCAAACTTTAACCCATAAGGGATAAAGGCGTGATTTTATGTATGTATGTATGTAAAGGAAACAAGCAGCAGCATTCCTCGTAAATTCATCATCTTGCTCAATCAACAAAACTGAACCAATTTCACCAGGAAATTCTTTCGAGATTTAGATTTTCCATACAAATTGTCTGATTGAGGTGTATGGGAAAGCCAAATATTTTTTCATTTCATGAAAGAATATCTCGAAAGTTGTTCAGTTTTGTTGATTGAGCAACCCCTATCAGTTTGCGCATATCTAAAACTTGCTTCTGAGAACTAAAATCTTAAAATCAAGCTTTTGAAACTTGCAATTGGACCGTAATATCGGAGAGTCGAAAAACCGATTTCGTGGCAAAACCCGTTTGTTATAAAATTGAACTGGTACAATGCAAGAAATAAAATAAGCTGACATTTGGGAAAAACGTGCATATTTTTACCAGGGAACTTCAGGGGGTCTTCACTTGCAAGGGGTTTTCCTAAATCCGACAATATTTATTATGGTTTGACCTGAAAATTCAGGATTTCTCCATTAGACATTTTGTATGGCATATTCGATAAAAATAACATTGTACCTACACTACAAAAAAATTAAATTACATCTTTATTCCTTGCGGGGTAAGCAGAGTGTTAACGGCTTACAGAACAGAAAAAAATAATTGCCGACAGTGATTTCAAATAGGTAAGTACTTAGAGTCTGTATAAATAACAATACCTTTACTAAAAGCCTCCAATTTCCGTATTAAACCTTTACAGTATTCCCGGGTAGAAAAGCAACTGGTAGATTCTACATAAAACAATATTTTTAGATGATTCTTCATATTGTAAACACATGTCATAAAACTGAGCAAAAGGTCATTGATCGTGCAATATGTGTCATACATTAACCGGTCGTATGCAAAAAATAGATTTTACTGTTATATTCTCGCAATATGCTTTCACTATATGTCAGTGTGCCAAGTTGTTCGAACGAATTAACAAGTTTTTGATACAATTCCAAAGTGTATTTATTTTGGTATGTATTTTTGGATGACATTGGATTTTCATTAATTTTAAATTTGCGTTAGTATAACCCGTGCACATAAAGAAACGATCTATAAATGGCCGACGCTCGCATGCCTTCTCGCTCACTCTCTATTAGGTAGAGCGAGCACGCATGCAAGGCGGACCAATCACGAAGCGTGCCGACGCCATTTTCAGATCGTTTCTTTAAACGCACAGCTTATACCTAGGTAACTTTCCCGAAATATTAGAAAAAAAAATAGCATTATGGCATTACTACAATTTGCCATGTTTTATCCCATGATACTTATATTTCAGAAAAAGTGTTCACCAAATAAATAAAAAATTAAAAGTTTCGAAAACATTTTTATCATAACTCGGCGATACCCACCCGCCACGTAGAAGGATAGCACAGAATATATAATAGTGATAGGTACTATGGCTCGTATTCATAAAGCGATCTCAAGATTGAGAGCAGTATAATATTAAGTACGGATTTGACAGACCGTTTTGTACTGAAATGACATTTCTGATACAAACTCAAATTTGCTGTCACTCTTGAGAGCTGATTATAAATACGGGCCTATAATTAGGTATGTTTTAGAAAAAAATTAAAATGGCACAAGTACCTGATGATAAGAATCAAGAATTGATAACATATCATTAGAATCAAAGCATTGATTTGAACTATTTACACTATAGGAAAAAACTTATTCATTACGTATACTGTTAGAAGCCCAATTTGTGATATCAAAATGAGTATTACTAATTATTTATGAGAAAAACTTAATTGTTCGTAAAATATGTCAAGGGCTGAAATGATTGCAAAGGTAGTTAATAATCGTGCATTACTGGCCCTTTTCAAGGTTGTGGTCAAAAGAAGAACTAGTAAAGGTTAAATAGTTTGTGGTATTGTTGTGTTTTAGTTTTAATTACTAGTATATAGGTGTTTGAGTTTATTTGAGCATTGCTAGTGGTAGTGGTGACAAGTGAGTGATTTCGTGTTTGTTGTTTATCATCAAGCATTTTGAATTATAAGTACAATGATCTCACTACGTTTAAGAGTCGGCACTTCCATACTAAAATCGGAATTAACTTTTTTCAAGAGTTTGGTTCTCTAACAATGAGGAATCGTTTTCATACAAAATATCACAAAACTTTTTACTATAGAGTTTCTGCAGACATGATCCAGACTTTCTCAGAAACTTGATTCTTTGTTTAATTAGTAATAAAACCATGACATGACTGTAGGGTCAGTGACTTTATTTGAATTTGATCAGTTTGACCTTGTAAGAGTCAGTTTCCTTGTTAAAGTAAAAAAACGAGATGAAAAACAAACGGTGTCAATAAACTGTGTTGTAATATTAGTTTTTATTGCGAAAGACAAACGTGGTTAAGTAAATCTGTTTAAAAAAATAAATATCCGAAAAGTGTAATTCAAAGTTGGTCCTAAATTTTTGTTCAGTTTCGTCACAGGTCCGTAGACTGACCAACCCCTTTTACTTTTCGGGACACTGTCACCATTACACCCTGTTCAATTCGGGGATTTTTTTTTCTTTTTGTATCCTAGATTTACTTAAGTGTATTAATTTATTCAATTTTACGACATCCAAGTTGGTTCGAGTTTGTTTTTATAAATGGCATTTCCTCATCTCAAGACAAAAATATAATTAATAAGTTTTATAATAACTACAAATTACCTTAGGCTTGTATTTATAAAGCGATCTCAAGATTGAGAGCAATATTAAGTATGGATTTGACAGATCGTTTTGTACTGAAATGACATTTCTGATACAAACTCAAAATCGCTGTCACTCTTGAGAGCTGATTATAAATACGTGCCTTAGTAATGAAACTTTATTGAAGCATAAGCAACAGAGGTACTTAATTTGCACAATTTTTCAAAACGAGGCATATTTGTCCCTCTCTAATTCAATCTAACACAAAATATATCTTCGAGATTAGCCGCTTCAAAAAAACCCGGTAAAATTAACCGGTAACATTTCACAAAAAAAAAAATACGTTCGACGAAACGGGAGACCCGTGAAAAATCTTTATTAAATCCTGCTTTAGCTAAATAAGTTCATTTGGGTAGCGAATATATTTTTTTTTGCCTTTTTTGTAAATTAGAAAACATTCTTGCCGATTTGTATGGCTTACTGAGGGAGGGTAATTAGTGATTGTCTTTTTTTTTCGGTGCGGGAGGGGTGAGGAGGGTCACGATCTCACGAATTGGCGAATTAAATTTTCTCTCTCACTAATGAATGGAATTAGAAGGAAAAAATCGCCTAGATTAGGAATGGGATTAGAGATCTATACTTTATGTTTTTGTCAACCTAAAGGCCTATTTTTCAATTTCCTGTTTGCGAAATTCACAAATGAAAAGAACTTTGATAATTAAATTAGTTTTAATAATCGATCAGGCCTATACTCAGCAATGGGTAGATGTAAGCTGAAATTATGATGATGATGATGATGAATCGATCATGTTTTTCTCAGATGTATTTGCACTATACAGCAAAAAAAAAATTGAGAACAATAAGTGCAAAATTTATTAAACTTAGATTTGGTTTTAGGGTCCTTTTTACCATTTTGTGCATAAATCTGCTACTAATCACTCTGCCACCTACTGAACATGGGCTTTCTAATCCAAACACATTGGGGTTTATGAAATTCTGAAAATGACACGAAAAACTTGACTTAGCTAAAAATACCTTCAAATTCTTATCTTCCCAACCCTTCCTCCATAAAGACCCAAAAAAAATCTCATTAAATTTTAACAATAGTTAATAGCCATCGAGAAAGTAACGCATTTAGCAGAGACACAGTTAAGGAAGTCCGTAGCACCTTTGGACCCCAACCAATGAACCTAAATTAACGTAAAGGAGTCGAATGGAAGTTGAGGGGTGAAAAAACCGGTAAAGAAATCACCGGTACCAATTACCGATTAGCTACCGAGCTTACCGAGTAACTATTGCAGATAAGAAACATACATATGCAAACGCCTCTGTTAGGAAAAGTTTACTTTACCTTAATTGAAGAGAAGATGTTGAAAAAGATATGGGAGATGAAACTTATTTTCCCTTTTACTTTGAAAATTGGCAACATTTAAAACACAGAGTTTGCTCTAAAAAACTCCCTCACGGGCTAAATGATGGGGTCGAATTTACCATTTCTAAAATTAGGAACGCTTATATCTATTTATATCATCATAATCATAAGAACTTAATGCTTAGATGCCGACGGAACACAGAAAGCTACCACTAATATGCAATTTATTATTAAGTCCTTGATAAAGACTGATATTGGTATTATTTACCTGAATAAGTCGCGGCAATTCCCTCTGTAAGCATATCCCAAGCTATAGTATTTCTTTAACGTCATAGTTATTGGGTCTCCTCTTCCTAGTAATAATAGTCCTCCCAACCGATTTTCGGTGACGGCGGCCAATCTCCCTGAGATCAGCCAACTGCGCAGGACTAGTTTTTTGTGCCCAAGTGTTTGCGCTACACAAAGGGGCACTCTCTATTCCTAGTACATACCTATAGATTCGACAGCAATCAGAACTGTATTAAGACTATAGTGACATTACTTACCAACATCATCGACAATCTAAACCGTTATAATTTTGCACCGGTATCTCAAACTCTATTAGAGGGAGGCAAAGGGGGTCACTGTAGGACTAATCGACCATTTTTTCTCGGCTGATTACAAGCCGGCTAATATTGACCCCCTCCTCAAACAAATGTTAACCCTTTATTCCCATTCCCCTTTCGGAAAAAAGCCCATAAAATATATCTAATTAAAAAATATCCCTAAGACTGACGCTCATAAAGAATGTCAATTAAGAGCTGGGACGTTTTTTCTTGTACTTCTCTTTTTTGGTAATATTTTCTGTCGTTCCGCGGCGAAGGGTTAAGATAACGAAATTAGTATTGGTATGAAATATTGAGTAATTTAATATTTGCCTTAGCTCCCTTTGTTGCGGGGTTTTGAAGGTTTTAACTTTTATTTTTTTAATCTGGATTAATGTTCCGTTATAAATGTGGCTGATTAGCCATGGGCGTCTCGACTCGACTGTAAACTCTGGGGGTATAAAGTTTTCGTAGAATTTGAAAAGATAGAGATACCTGACTGCCAACAACCATTAAGAAAACATTGGCGTCACATTTCTCAACTAATTTAAAATTAGCGGTTGTCATTTTTTCAACTTTGACATACACTGAAAACCAACGTACCTTATATATGGTCGAGCCATCGAAGTCTAATCCGTTGAACAAAAACAAGTAAGCCGTAAAAAAATTCACTCTATCCATTGTGCGTACGGATAGTGTATTTAGACATGTAAGTAAGCGTATGAACTATTTTTAACATAGCTAGCGTTTCAAAAAGACGTAGGTAATTGAGACCGATCTCTCAAAAGAATACTTAACAAAACTGTAAATGGAGATCTGAATCATATCGTATGTATGTTTTTGTCTTCTCTATTTTTTTTATTTTGCCACTGATGGGCAAAGGCTCTTTCTTTTTTGTACCATATTCTTACTGACTCTGTGCTATTCATAACCATTTGTCCATGGTGATGGTCTACCTACTCATTTCATTGTATGTCTTGGACGCTGCTCTGTCATATTCTATCTTTCCACCTTGAAAAGTGTCCTAAGCTCAGCTTTTCTAAGTACACTTAGATAAATGGGTACTATTCTCTTTCCATGAACTGATTTCTACATCACAATCAGGCGCAGAGTAACTGCAAACATATTCTCCAGAGTTGTAGTTTAGAGATTGCTTGATATACTAAAATGGCTGTCACCCGATGGAAAGTAAATAGTGCAACGTGAATAAATAGATATGCAGTTGCAACTCAACAATGCGGTCTTTACGAAAGATTTGCGGGGATAAGACCTGAAATATACGAAAAAAAATGTGCCATGTACCCCTACGGACCCACCATACCACTCACACTACACCTGGTGGTACGGTGGAACATACCACTAATCTATGCTAATAGTGATGTGAATGTAGTGACTGACCTAACATAAAGTAGGTAACTATGGTAGGATACTAGACTATTAAAAATTTTCCCTAAGGAACATTGGTAAAAAAATTACAAAAAAGCAGTTTGTATCTTAAACATAATTTCAAAACTATTGTGCCGAATGCTACTTGAGTGTTAATGAAGGCTTCTTTTAACATCGTTTTTTTATTTCCACGGAAAAACTCATTAAATGCGTAAGCTAGTGTATATTTTTATGTTACCTACCGACTGCCTCGGCTGCAGGACGTGATAAAATAATCATTATGTCATATAATTTCCTTTGTTATGTCTACTACTTTGTTATCAATAATTATCGGATTTATTATAGCTTGCAGTTATGATTGGATAGTTTATCATGTGTTTTGAATTGATAGTGCATTTTGCTATCTAGAAAGATAATTAATGAGAAATTGCTGTTTGAACTATATTTGGATTGTTTTAATAATATACAAAATACAGTGAAAAGGAATAATAAGGTTAATGTCAGAAATCAGACTTAAATAGTCTGATTAAGTGAGACATGATAAATTAAATTAAACTAAAACACGGACGTACTCACACGGCATTGGCTACATGTTTCGGAGCATTCGGAGCTTTCGGGACACAGCCGGGTCCACTCCGCCGCTTCCGCACTCGGCTTGATAAAGGAGCTCCGAATGCTCCGAAACACGACCTATTTCGCCAAAGTGAGTACGTCCGTGTTTTAGTTTAATTTAATTTCAGAAATTTTAAATTATGAAGTAATTTAATAACAATATTGCATGTAAAATAAATCAATTCAATACAGCAATATAAAGATCTATGTCGAAAATACCCAAAAAAAAAAAGTGCGGTCATATCCATTCAAAACTTTCTTCAAAACAGTGAAGCTCAAACCGTAAAGTTTCCGCACACTGTACGTTGTGAATACTGTTCCGATACAGTTGCCACCTTACACAAATACCGACGGAATACTACGCTACATGCAAATACTAGTTACTTTACGTACCAGTTACTGTACTAGGTATGCGGTACATTGCATCCACTACGTTGATGTGATGAAGAGTGATTCCAATTTTGAAATCAAGATGGCTAGATTTTTCTCAGCTGTTGTTTAAAAATAGAAAAATAAATTAAACGCTTGTTTAGACCATGAACTGAACAACTTTTTATAAGGAACATAGGTTTAAATAATGAACACAAAGGGTGTCAGCTCTTCGAGTCTTTTTATATGGGAGCAACATTTTCTTTTTCGTATTTCGACCTAAGTTATGTTCCATACTCCATGGGAAAAGATCCCTCAGATCCCTTCCTTCAAAGGCTTATAACAGCAAGCCAAAGTGGAAAAGTAGCTGGTACATTCTATGTTATTTTCACTCCTATTAAGTTCGAATCATGAAAAATTATTATTTTTTCAAAGGGAATCAATTCCTTTGTGTATCGAGATGCTTCTAATCGTTTAAGAGCAAAATCAAAGGGCTTAAGAGCCCTTTCTTTTAATATTAAATTAAAATCAATCGTTTGAATGTTTTTCAGACATTTTGTGTTTGACGGTTTATTCTCGTGTACACCATTTTATTCTATTTTATAAATCAGTTTAACTGAAAAAAAGAAACTTTATGAAGCTTCAAATAGCCAATACTTTTGATCATACATAATTATAAGATACTGCCCCTCTCTACTCCTTACTGGGTAGTCAGAGCGCCAACGGCTTAATAAAAATCGTTTTCGATGCGTTTAACAAAGTTCCGTGGGCTTTTGAGACTGTTAGGGTTGTTAGCCTGTCGCTTCGTCTAAATTGCAATAAAACAAATTCTCAGATCGCTCTAATGACCTCTAAGGAGCTGGTAAATTCTATGATATTTTATCAAGTAATGTATCAGCATGGCAATTTAACAAAGTAAATCAAACATACATACATACATACATAAATCACGCCTTTATCCCTAATGGGGTAGGCAGAGCGTTAACGACCCAAACAAAGGTCATTACGCCACGTCTGACAAGTTTTGAGGGTTGTTTAAGATAGATCTGTATATTGCTGTAGTGATAGGTTGTCAGCCCATCGCGTATCGCCTATATTACAATATACTAAAACCCTCGAATCCCTTAGCTGGTTTTTACAGCATGCCCGGGAGGAGATGCAGCTGGCACATTCTATGCTTTTCTATCGCTCCCAGTCCAGCATGGAAGATGAAAATAAAACGAACATAAATTTTAAAAGTACGTAATATAACGGTGGGAAACGGGAAGAACCTTTTGCTTCTTACACCAAAAGACGAACATCAAAAGAACGTCAAACATAATCAATTTTACAAATATCCACCCCCTGTATATCCGCCTTTTTCTTCCTACAAAATAAATCTGTTCAGACGCTGCCAAAGATAGCTTTCGGAACACCATGTAGATCTTAACTTAGCAATTTTTTGATCAAAAGTCAACCTTAACTGAAGGAGTTATGGTAGACTTTTGTATGACAAAATTAAGTTACTTATGACGTCACAATCTTCCGAACAAAATATGATAACACTGTGAGAAAGTATCGAACATAACTTTATTAGAAACGCCATCGCGCCAAATTGGTGTTTACTGCTGGACTTTTAAGACACATTTTCAAATGCCGATTTCAGTGGCTTGTGACGTATTGGTTATGATGTGACGTCATCAATACTGTATCGTTGTATATTATCATTATGGCGCCGTATTAAGGCGAAATCGTTCAAGGGAAAAATTGCTTAATAAATGTAGTATATTAAGGGGAGTGCAGAACATCGTTGATGGATTGTATGTGGTTAGTCTCTGCCTTATTGATAACTGAAAAAAAAAACATACACGTCACAAAATCACGCACAAATGAGTAAGGGGGTAGACATAGCCCAAAAAAAATATTTTCAGTCGAAAAATTACAGGCAATACAGAGAAAACATGGTTTATATCCTTAGTACAGTATCTACAGGATGTAAAAAAATTTGCTGAACAGACTTTAGGGTGTGGTTGTGAACCAACCCATAATACTTATCAACTTTCCCCTGACAGTATTTCGTCATTAACTTTGTTCACTAAAAAAAATGCCCTCCTATACAAATTGTGTCAGCAATCATAGGAAGCCCATTTTTTTATATATTTCGTCCTAATTTTTACACCCTGTTTAAAATACGGTTACAAAAACTACCTATCTATCTATGTATGTGTATAATATATGAGAAATCATAACAGACTTAAATAATATTTTCCCCACTGAATGGGCGCTTTTCCACTAGACGGCACGTCAACGGCAACGGCGACGGCACGGTACCGTCGACGATATCGTAGGTGAGATAATGTATGAAAAATCAATCAAATTATATGACACGCTTTTCTACTTGTTGGCACGGCACCGTCACGGCATGTCATCGATTCCCATAGATATTGTCACGTGATCGTCGCCGTGCCGTCGCCGTTGCCGTTGACGTGACGTCTAGTGGAAAAGCGCCCATTCGATCACCAATCACCGATATACCTCCTGTAATAATGTGCGAGCCCCTTTAATGACGTCATACAGCTAAGACATATCTCCTGCCGCTACCAGAGATAAAAGAGATATTCGTTTATTATTAATGGCTTATTATTATGATGGTGCCGATTCTGGCTGATACTTTTCTTAGCTAATTTTGAGATTATTCTGCTATGAAAAAGAATAACGGAAAATCAGACTTTCAGTTCGATTAACAGGCTGAAAACCACAGAAGAGTAAATGGAGCTAGCGCTCCCTAATAGAAGGGCGATGTGAGCTTTTGACGCGTGCCACTGTTAGGTACTCAGTACCTATATCTGTCAAAGCGCTTGGAATCTTACGTCAGTCTTGCCCAATTTCTTCCCAATGCGCCGCTTAGTAATATTTTTCGAAAGAAATCCACATTGTACAATAATTACTTGTCTGAAAAATTATAAAACAAGTACCTTGAGAAAAGACAGAATTTTCTACCATCGGATAGTCACAAACACTACTTTTTTCAAGAAATTGTTGGTTTAAACGCAAAATGATTTTGATATATCACTAGTGTTGTTCCATGATCAATCAATTTGAATTTATCGATATCGATGTTCGTTTAGCGGGAAGTCTTACATTCATTTAGCGGGAAGTGTACTAATAAGTGTAAAGAAAGAAAGAAAGAAAGAAAAATAATTTATTCAATATCAGAATTACATTATTGTATAACTTTATAAATATAATTAACGAAAATTGTTGCATCCGATACTGAAAAGGGTATTTGCTCAGCATATGTTACAGACCGACGGCCTGTGTACTACTAATTCCTAAAAAAACAACGATCATTCTTATCAGACAAATGTTAGCAATATATTGCTAACATTTGTCTGCGACTTCCTGATATGTATAAGACTTTGGCCTGGACTAAGTACCTATACAATACTATTTTTCTCAAACATGCACGTAAGAAAAAACAATACGCGAAGTGCCATATTGACGGATACCAACCCAACAATACCAACTTAACAACAAAATAAGGAAATAATGATTCAAAAACACGGAAAAAATGGAATTTCATACAACATTATTTCCTTATTTTGTTGTTAATTTGGTATTTAGTTTTTTTTATAGATTTCCATATGGTCTTTTGTATGGACCATCCACTAGGGCCAAGTACTAGGCTGTACCGTCACTCACCTTTGCCTTAACAAAAGCGGCAAAACAAAATATAAATTACTGGTGGGAAATTGCGAAAAACAATGCCATCAAACTGAAGTTTTATTTCAATGTTCTTCTTTTTATGCAGCCATTATGTGTCCCACTATAATGCTCTTAGATTAGTTAATACGAGTATATTACTTACTGCTACAGTATTATCGAATCGGCCTCTAGTGTCAGTAGTTCGGTTGAAATTGCAAGTCCGGTTGACCGAACTAGTGAAACTTTTTAGTGTAAAAATTGCTGATCAAATTTTAAGAGTTGAACGTACCCATGAAACTGAACAACTTTCCTAAGTGCATCTACACCTTTTCGTCTCTTTCGCTCACTCGCGGGCTGGGATTTTTGCACTCTTTAAAATAAAATTATCATCTAAAATAATTTTAAACACCCAAAAAACATAGCTCTAATCAAATCCTTGTTAACTTTTGTGTTCGTAAAACGAACGACTTTTATGCACTTTCGATAACTTACAGAATTTTACCACATCCCTGGTCTGGGTTGCCAATCAAATTTGTAAATTGATAAGGGTAAGCTCGCACTGCGATATTTTATCGCGCGAAAAAAAATCGCAAAAATATGTGATGTATAGAGTTGTATGAAAGTGCACGCACTTACGGAAAATATATTTGCGCGAGATTCCAGATACAATTTACAATGTAAGTTATACTTCTTTAGGCTCGTTATGAAAAATTGGTGAGAGTGAAATTTTACGAGTAAAAAATGACAAATGTCAAAAGTCAAAAATGTCAAATGTCTAACGTAAAAATGTCAAATGTCAAAAAAATTTCAATGTCAAATGTCAAAAAATTACAAAAGTCAAAACTGTCAAATGTCTAAGAGTAAACACGCAAGGCGTTTTTGCCCGCGGGAAAAAAGCCGCTGGCGCGGAAATATTCGCGCATTTGTATTTGGAATCTCGCGCGATTTTTTACCGAAGTGCGTGCACCTTCATACAACATCATACATCACAGATTTTGCAAATAAAAATCGCAGTGCGTGCTTACCCTTATTTTTATTGGGCAAAATGATGAGCTTAATTCAAACAAAAGTTAGCCCGAAAGTTGTGCAAAATATGTTCTTGTTGGCAACATTATTATTGATTATTATTCTATCTTTGTCTATCGCTAGAGAATACGTGGAATAGATATATTATTCAACTATTTGTGGGCAACCAATAGCATCGAGCGCTTTTGTGTAGTGAAAATACAACGTATTTCTTTGAATGTGTGCGACTGGCGACAGCGGTTTTCACAGTTTTTCATACAAAATCGGAATGACAGCCTATCTATTAGGGAGCGGCAGCGACTTTCTCTAATCAGTGCTGAAAACAGACTGAAAGTCTATAAAGTTTAGTTCATACAATATATAGTTATTAAATTTTTGTAATATCTATAATCTGTTGCTAATTATTTAAAGAATTTTAGAACAATAATTTACAAAACGTGAACTTGAAAAAAAACTTTTCCCTATGGATTTTTGCCTGTCATCAATTTTAAAATACTTATTTCCTATTTTACAGGCTTAAAAAATCACCACAATATCATCACGGAGGAGTCCATAGCTAGACAGATTTTGCAGATTCCTGAGTTCCTGACTAAAAGCAGAAAACAGAAGATAGACCAAGATGCCGCCAGCCAAAGACTACAACACCAAGCAGACGTATGGACGATCTATGTCTACAAGTAAGTAACATTTTTTTTTACCTACAATAACATTTAATTAGTAAAATTTACTCATTCTAAAAAAGAGAGGTATGTAAGTAATAAACAATATTACAAATGTTTCGATTTATTTACAGTCAAGGAAAATGTATCCTAACCTTGCACTAGGCAAGTCACATGAGATGAGACTATTATTATGACGCGATTAAGTAATCCATGTACCAACTAGTTTCAGAATTAAAATAAGTCAATATGCATAAATAAATATGTAACAATGAATATTTTTCTTCTTGTTTTCAGATGGAATGTCAATACAGGCTCGTGTGTACCACCCAGCTACAAACCTGATGCCGCCTTCCCCACCACTCTCACCCACTGGAGTGGCTCCATCATTCTCATCTAGCTCAATTAAATCCGGGACAAACTCCTGGAGCAGACAGAACAGTCAAAACAGCCAGAAATACTCTTGACAACAAGATGGCCGTCGCACGGTGTCACAAAATGGCCGCTAGGGAAGATTCGAAAATGGAATGAGCCTCGTTGTGAATTTGGAAATAACTGCAAACTATAGTTGAGATTGTGGTTTGATCGTTTTTGTGATGTAGGTATTGGAAAATGAATCTATGAGAAAATATTTAAAAAAATGAAAATTAGTATTCTGAAAAGACTTTTTAACAAAAGAATGCTCATAAATCACTGCCATGATTGTATTTAATTACTTTTGTTAAAAATCACGTTTTAGTGATTGTTTGTATGTAAGTTAATATTTTGTAATATTATTAAAATAAGGAAAAATAAACTGAATAAGTGGAAATTATGATGTTTCTATTTAATGTAAATTATCCTTGTTATTATCAACACCCGGCATTTTTATTTGCACCTAAGTATTATTGGTAGAAATGTAAAACCCTGATGTCTAAGTTTCAGACCACTGATATGGTTTGTAGACTGTTATTAAACAGCAACTGGTAACGAAGTCATGACGTGCACTCTAAAGCACAAATAGTAAGCACTACTTAATAGACAATCAGCCTACATCAACATAAACAGGAAATAGAAATTAAGGACCAGAGTGTTACTTATTAACTACTGTTATCGATTACACCACAAAAACAGTTTTCAGATAACATTTTAGTTGCAATATTATTAAAGCTAAAGAAATATTAAAAAAAATAATGAATATAAAATTCATCTTTGTGTTAGCTGCGACACCTATTCGTAAATTGAGAAACGTAATGGATCTACAAAACTATGAAAATTCAAACGAAAGCAAACAGATGGCGCCACTACCTACACGTAGCGCCATCTCTGGGAAATCACTTGTATCGCAATAGCAAATTGATCCCTGATCTGAAGCTGCAAATGAGCGATGAGTCCTAAAAGTTCTTATAACTAGCGAAAGATGGCACTGTAATAGATTTTTATAGGCAAGCAATCAATCACTATTTTGTGCGTTTAAATTAAACTGCTACATTTATTATGAAAGGAACTAAACCAGTTTCCCAAAGGAAAACATTATGAAAAAGAAAATAGTCTAGATAGATCAGCTGTTTGGATTATCACATTAGTTCTTGTAAGTAAAAGACATCCTATTACTTACATTATTACATCCATACCTAATAATGACCTAGTGTTCTTAGGCCCGTATTTATAATCAGCTCTCATGAGTGACAGCGAGTTTGAGTTCGTATCAGAAATGTCACTTCAGTACAAAACGATCAGTCAAATCCATACTTAATATTGCTCTCACTCTTGAGATCGCTTTATAAATACGAGCCTTAAATCCAAGCTATGTCCAAACCGAAAAGATTTTTACCAGCATTCCATCCATCTTTCAAGATATCTCGTTCCACTTTTTTCCCTTGGTAATTTATGACCAGCGATAAATTGGGAATGCCTGAAAAATTACGCTGCTGGGCCGTTTTCCATTCATGGTTCTTGAAAAGTTTTTTTTTTTTCAAATGCTATTATGCTTACAATGGTGCCAATGAGAGCTAACACGCATTTAAAAAATTTCTCGAATTAAAAACGACACCAACTAGCATGCTCTCTTAGTTTTTCCTACGCCTATTTTAGGCGATTAAAAACAAAACTCCTTGAAATTGCGACTACAAATAGCGCAATATTGAGGGCAATTTGGTAAGAGGACGACCTAAATCTCAACTAAAAGTATTGCCGTCCCTTTCTGTTCTCTCATGATAGAAAATGCCAGGAGACATATTTTCAACGTGCGATTTGCACCACCAAATTTCCTTCATTAACCATTTTAATTTTGCCTTTTTTTGTAGAATTTGTCCCAAAGATACTAACAGTTCTGATTCTGATGGCACTTAGTCGCAGGTTCGATTCCTGGGTTATCTAAAATGCCGTTTTCCTCTGTTAATTAGACCCTACCGGAAATTACCAGATCAGAAATGTGCAATAATCACCCAGGGGCAAAAAGTTTTATATTTTTTGAGTTTTGTGGAATATTTGACAGTTGAGAAAACTTGTCTTTATTATTGCGTTATTATTACTTAAATAACTATTAATTAGGTCCTCACGAATACATGCCTATTTGCATTTCCATAAAATTTTCGAGCAACTGATTTAAATATTTTTTCATCTTTCGACCATGGTTTCGATCCTTATATTTTTTTAATTAACATAGTTGTATGTTTTGGTCACTAGCACAGATTATATAATAGTACTAGTCACTAGTACAAAAAGTCACTTTCCCTTTTACTCTTATCGTGTTTTAAAGGGTAAGTAAGTAATAGCATGAAAAATATTTGTTTCCCCACCTAATATTTACCACCAAACTTTACCGATCTAAAACTCAGTAATTAAAAGTCGACGACGTACATAAATAAAAACTTTTAAGATATTTTAAATTAAAATTTTCATATCTGAACAGGGGTGCAATTTTGTAAACGATTTTATCTTTAATTTTAAAATCCATTGCTTCCTCACTTCACTTTTCTAACAAACTTTGCTTTCAAACCCGCAATGTACAGCAAAAAGAAAGAATTTTAAAGTATTTTAAGCGGCCATTTTGTTATTAAGGTCTGTTCCCGTTTCGGTACTTTTACAATAGATCTCAGGGGTAAATATATTGAAAGGAGATACGCCGTTCGCCTATAAATTATTTTGAGTTACGACTGTTTAAAAGTTCAGGCCTTCCCTAATAGTCCGCTTGGGAATATTCTTTGGTAATCTTTAGTATTTTAAAGAGAATGAATTTTATAATCAGCAGAATAATTATTTCGGTTTGCAAAGAAGAAGCTGCCCATAGATTTGCTGACCAAACAATTAATCTGCTGATCAATTTTAGTGTTTAGTTTTTTGTTATTGTACATTCATTGTGATTAGACGTTTTTTTCGCTGAATAGGAAAACACTGCCATATTTTTAAAAAATTGTTAAGGATTGTATTAATAAAATAAGCAAATAAATAAATTAAAACGAATAATAATTAGATACGCAGCTAGAAGTCTCTGTCCCCCGACCTTTATAGACTGGAGTCAAGAGCAAATCTATTTCCAATATAAAAAGAAGGTTTTCTTTCATTCCCAGTCTAGCATGGAAGAATTTTTACCTACAATACTCGTACGTACTACAAAACAATCCTCTATCGGAACAGAGATCAATGTAGCCAATCTAAAGCTAATAAAATCTATTGTGCGATGCGTTTTCTATAAATAGAATTCTGTTGGTCAGCCTTATTGACGATCTATATTTAGCAATGACTTGTCTTCAGCAACTTTCTAGATGGACTAGTTTTTATTCTATACGATTTTATTGCCATTCGACAAAAACAATCGAAATGACATACATACATACACAAATCACGGCTTTATCCCTAGAAGCGTAGGCAGAGCAAAAACGACCTAAAAAAAACTCGTTTCGCCACGTCTGACAAATTTTGAGGGTTATTACAGATCTGGACGTAAGCGTGAGCTAAGTCCACAGAGCTAAGTCCGACTTACATCCAACTCTGAATATAAAAATCAGTAAAGTATAGGTAGAGTACGTCATTTTTGACAATTCTCATACAAATTTTCTGGCTTAGTAAAGCACTTCTTTAGGCGTGATTTGCTTAGACTCTACTTTGCAGGTCGACTATGAATCTCAGCCTTAAACCCCCGAATCCCTTAGCTGGTTTTTACAGCATGCCCGGGAGGAGATGCAGCTGGCACATTCTATGTTTTTGAACTGAAATGACTAGTACCTACTTATCTCCTCTCCTCCGTTTTATTAAGACAAAAATAGTTCAATTGCCTACCTACTCCGTTTTATTTATACAACCCCTGATTTAGTTATACTGGGCAGAAAATAATATCATTGCCATCTGAAAAATTCTGCACAATTTTGGTGTAGGTAATAAGTTTGCTTTCAATGTTTTTACAGGCGTTATTAAATGGTATTATGATTCATTGGTATAAAATCTTTGACTTTGCTCATTACCTACTCGGATATATTGTTTTTAGGTATAATATTATATTTCTGCACTCACAGTGCTATTTTTTGCCACAGGAGAATTTATTATTTCTTTAATTTCATTAGGTATTTTAATCATTACACATAATTAATGTTAGTGTCTAAAATTTTATACAATTTATTATTGTTTGATATTTTTACAATCACTTGCTTGGCCGAATCCAATTTTAATTTTAATTCCTTTTGCAAAATAAAATTTGACAGTTGCAAAGTATAAAAGACGTCCAATCGATGAATGAAGATCAATTCGTGATTGTTCTGATTGGTATGAAGTCATGCTTATTTCACTCTTGCTGTCTTTGGACTTACAATCCTCATAGCAGTGGTCTGAGGCTCTTGATTTGGGGGATTTGAATTTGATCCTCACGGGTTACCTACATACAAAATGTTTAAAGTTGCCACATTCACTGTTAAAAATACTAATGATGATTGACAAGCACACAGTAAAATACACATTTTTTCAAAAATTACAATTGATGATGTTGCATTTTTAACCCATAAATATTATTCAGGCAGTCTACCATACTAATGATTTGCTAGCCACCCTGTATAAGTTGTCTCCTTGACCAATCGAAAAGTTCCCATCAAATAAATTTGACGCTTCGTTGACCGAATTGTATTCAATCTAATTATTTCATCAATTTGTTATTGATATGAGTCACTGTCCCACTAGAGATATTTGAGCAGTTTAATTGTTGTGAGAATGTCAATTTTGTGGGCCACTTTATTATTGCTTTCGATAGATGTTGATTTTTCTGTCATTGTCTTTGGTTGGGCTGTCATTTTATGTTGTCAATTTACTGTACTTTCTACTGATAGTACCTATACCTACTTATACCAGCTAAGTAGGTACAACATTCTGAAGATGGTAATGGGCATAATTATACTCACTCACTACGATACCGGCAGATACCTATAGGCTATGAATGACACTCATTTTTATTTTTAAATTAAGAACTAAAATTCTTATCATGATCGGCGATATTTTTGTGGTTATCTTATCATTTATCAAAACCGCTAATTATGTTTACGTACAATAAATAGCATCACGTCACTAATTAATATGTACCAACCTAATTAAATTAAAGTAGGTAAGGTAGTAGGTACTCTAGGTAGGTACCTACCTGCCATTCCTAATACGATTGTTTAAGCGAAAGTATAAAATAGTAACATGACATTGTTTATAAAACAAAATCATTGTTACGTTAAAACTTTTTTATAAAATCGTGTCAAACAAAAGAAAACAGATTAATTTACAAAAAGTAATGCCCCGGGTGAGGATCGAACTCACGACCTTAAGATTATGAGACTTACGCGCTGCCTACTGCGCCACCGAGGCCGGTGATGACACGCGCGAAATTATGAGTCGCTATCTATGTTGTGATAAAAATTATCAAAATTGAGATAAAAATAAATTGGTTTATTTTTATTTTTTAGCACGTTATGTTGATGACGTGCTGAATACTTGATAAATGTAGATAAGAAGTTATCTATTATAATCAGTAACTTGCTTACTATACCATAGGTATAATAATAATCGCATTAAATCCCGTACTGGGTAGACAGGATGTCAAAAACCGTTAAAAACAAAGCAGTTTTCGTTATTCTTAATCTAAATTAATGTTTATTTAATTATTTTATCAAATAAAAATACCTAACGCAATGAACAAAACACTATAGTACGGCGGTTAGCCGGAAAAGTTTGCAAACTGGCGTGATGGGATGAATGGGTCTCAGACTGGTTGTACACATCCTAAGGTAACTTTTGAGATATGTTGCCCTGGTGGGTACACTCTATGGGTCTGCAGGCAGGGTCGGTTAGGTTACTATATAGGAGCAATTACAGTATTTCAATTATATAGGAGTGGTGCTCGAACAAAGTTTGGAGCACACCCTGGTCAAATTCACATGGCGGTGAAAAAAATCCGAAATGGCGGAAAACAAGATGGCCGCCATACAAAATTAAAAGTCAAATATCTCCTAAACGATGAGAGATAGATAGAGAGTGCTCGAATAAATGTTATAGGGAATGATAGTAGGTAACCTCCGGTGATCACGAAAATCCAAGATGGCGGATCCAAAATGGCGCCTGATAAAAAAATGCTCCGATCAGGCTGAAATTTGGTTGGTGAGATGTCATTGAAGTACTAATTCGATATTAATAGTTCGTTTTTCAAATTCACCGTTTTCCAATTGCATTAGTACTTCAATAACCTCTCACCAGCCAAATTTCAGCCTGATCGGAGCATTTTTTGTATCAGGCACCATTTTGGATCCGCCATCTTGGATTTTCGTGATCACCAGAAGTTACCCACTATCATTCTCTTTAACATTTATTTGAGCACTCTCCACCTATCTCTCATCGTTTAGGAGATATTCGACTTTTTATTTTGTATGGCGGCCATCTTGTTTTCCGCCATTTTGGATTTTTTTCACCACGATGTGAATTTGACTAGGGTGTGCTCCAAACTTTGTTCGAGCACCACTCCTATATCATTGAAATACTGTAATTGCTCCTATTGTAACCTAACCGACCCTGCCTGCAGACCCATAGAGTGTACCCACCAGGGCAACATATCTCAAAAGTTACCTTAGGATGTGTACAACTAGTCTGAGACCAATTCAACCCATCACGCGAAAGTGCAAGCTTTGTCCTGATTTTGATCCTTAACCGCCGTACTACTAACGTATCTGACCCTCTGGGGGGTCGCGACTCACAGTTTGAAAGACACTATATTCTAAAATTTTATCAAATAAAAAATGTCTGACGCAATAAACAAAACACAAACGTATCTGAAATTCATGCGAAAACCTCTTCGGAATAAAACGATGTTCGAAATTCAAAAAGCGGGCCGTCGCATGTTACCAACCGTGGGCCGCGACCGCAACTATTGGTGAGCGGGTGCAATTGACAGGGCCGCTCAATTTATGGCCCGCACTGTCTACCGTATGGGGACGAGGAGAGAGAAACACTGGAAATGCTAAATACTCTTAACATGAATACCTAAATGGCGAGAATGTAACGCAAACAAAATATATGCCGATTAAACTTTATACTAAACTTTGAACTAAAATGATTTCCGTCCTTTTCTACTCTCTCACGATGGAAAATAACAGGTGCCTAGACTAGCCCCAGATGTACTACGTATTTATGTAGGTATGTATGTTTTAACATCATAATTGAAATCTTTTA
Organism: Scrobipalpa atriplicella; assembly: GCA_029255725.1. Taxonomy (NCBI): domain Eukaryota; kingdom Metazoa; phylum Arthropoda; class Insecta; order Lepidoptera; family Gelechiidae; genus Scrobipalpa; species Scrobipalpa atriplicella. The sequence continues at coordinate 21,404 of JARACY010002111.1, forward strand.
TGATTTGCGCCGCAAATGACAAGGGGCGGTATTTTTGACTGTTTTTTTTTTGTTCTAAGATTTCTTGTTTGTTTAAGTGTGACATATTTGTTTATTTTTATGATAAAAAAATTATATGTTATACTTACTTATCCAACGTCCAACCTACACATTAACGACACGTCGTGTGCCAAACAACACGCTACTCTCGGATTACTTTCATGGCTTTCACTGTATTGCTAGGAAGAGAAGCAGCTGATACTCGTCCCAGTCCAGCATGGAATATCCATGAACCTAGATCCGCGTAGGAAACCAGTATTTAATTAATTCTCGCATTGGGATAGTGTGAATTTTGACTGCAACTGAAGCGAACGGTTATTTGTTTTGTCGTTTTAATTAACGCCCGCTATTGTATCGATTGGCCGCCCCTGCTTTTTATGGACACTTGAAAACTGAAAATGTCATGATTTATTTACAATCATGGCGGTATTTTTTTTCCAATGATTTCGATATTCACTCTAATCATAGAAAAAAATAAAAATATTTTATATCATTTGATCATTAAAGGAGTTGAATATAGCTTTTATTTCTAACGGGTTAGGCAGATCATCAACGACCTAATTAAAGTAAATCTTCGAGTCTGACACGAAATTAATACCTATTATAATGAGCTTTGATATACAAGCAATTTTTTATTAGGTACTTTATTAAATTAATGAAGGAGAAGATATCAAAAACTCGAACCGAATAAATGATTAATTAATTAATAAATCAAACACCCCAGGCAATCTATCTGTAAATTGAAAAAAAAGGGAGATAGAAAAAGGAAACCACCCTGTAGATGAATAAAGAATAAGAATAAATCATCCTGTAGATAAGCAAGCGAAATAATTAGCTTCTCAGTTGCTTTTTTGCTAATTAAAAATAAATATCAAACGGGGGTAGCAATCACCTCGATGGTCCTTCGATCTTAGGGAAAATTGGTAAGTGCGAGTTCGTTTTAAAAACAGTGGTTCTGTAGGAACTGTTTTCCAGTTATGCTGTAGTGAGAAAGTTTAAAATAAGAACTAATTTTAGAGAAGAGATTGTATAGAATGTAGAAATCAGTATATAAAATTTTATAATATAGCACACTCTTGAAAAGTGCGCATTGAGTCGCGTCGTATACCGGTATGAACTGACCCTAAAAGATGGGAAAGTGCTATTCTAAACCGCCACCTTACAATACTTAGGTACAGAGGTATTGTGCTATTCTGAAATCTTGCAAAGTATACCCTTTTTCACATAGCATGAGCATCCTGACACATGTCAAATGCATAAATTTGATTTATACTTGTGACTCACATTAATAAAATGATTTGATTTGAAATTTTTTGACAGTTATAAATTAATCTCTTTCGCACCTGTGATGATTTCATATTTCCTACCTGCTGTCAGGAGACTCTTGCTATCTGAAAAATACTAAAAATATTTTCATTGCGGATCTCCAAAACAGAAAAAAAAAAGAATATGGCACCTTAAGGCGAGACTCCATCTCTGCATCGATTTTTCATTAAACACTAACGAACTTAGGGGGTGGAATGCACCGTTTTTTATCTTAATTCCATCTGTATGCATAATTCGTAGATACACACTTTTGAAATAGACCAAATATTCATGGATTTAGCTGGTATCATGAAGAAAGGTAAAAAAAATCTAATCAAAAATATGTACCAACTAAGCGTAGCACCTATACAACGTGTAACAGAAAGGGTATATGCATCGAGAAATGTGTGAATCTACCCATGAAACTGAACAACTTTCCCTAAGGAACATAGGTCGAAAAACGAAAAAAAAAATTGACCTTCCATACAAAATGCATCAACTGATAGCGCATTTAGTATGGAAAGTCAAATTTTTTTTTTCGTATTTCGACCTATGTTCCTAAGTTGTTCAGTTTCATGGGTAGATTAGATTGACACCTTTCACGATGCATATACCCTTTTTGTTACACGTTGTATAATAGGCTAATTTATAAAGAGGGAAAAATCCTATTCCTACAGGAAAATTTATTAAACCATATAACGGGGAAAACAAAGTTTTAAGCCACTGTAAGATTTTGCCCAGTTTGTTTAGGAAATGCGACTGAATCACTAGTTATGGAACGTGTTTCGGAGGGTACGGTAACAATCGGTACCTGTCACTGTCTTTGATAGTGATCACTACACAAACCATATCAGAGGACTATTAGGTAGTTTCAAATTTCCTGACACCAGGGTTCATCGGGTCGTTCATAGAAACCCACTCGATGGAGAGTCAGAAGCATTAACTAGTGAGCGGCAAACAGATATGAATCTTTAATTTTCCAAATTTATTAAAACGCTAAGCGAACTCCGCGTTCAAACAGCAATATTTTTAACGACGGAGGTTAGGACTAGTGATGGGACTAAAGAGTTATCGATACATTTAATTATTAAGAAACAGCTTTCTCGTATGGTACTTATATTATATAATAGACCAAGATTTGGCCTCTGGATCTGTCGATAAAAAATTTGAATATTAAATACTGTCACGCCTGTATCCCATACGAGAGAGGCGGAGAGCTGGCGGCCTCATAAAAATGTAGCTTTTGCTACGTTTGATGTGTTTTAAGGTTATAATTATTAAGAGTTATTATTTAAGAAATATTTAACTGTAATAAGTTGTCAGCCTAACGCCTATAAATTACAAATACTTACTTATTGCAATATACTAAACCTTTCTCTCTATCAATTCCAACACAGAATGCCCGGGAAAAGACGTAGCTAGATCATTCAATGATTTTCTTAAATTAAAAAAATTATTTACACGATTCACACAATTATTATCTAAACTACTACTTAAATTATTACTTCCATGCTGGACTGGGAGTTATAGAAAAACGTAGAATGTGCCAGCTGCATCTCCTCCCGGGCATGCTGTGATAATATGTAATATGTATGTATGTATGTATTATCTAAACACCATTCATACAATTTAATAGCAGTGATGACGATGACATCACGGGCTATTGATAAAAATCATCGCATAGTAAATATCAATGAAACGGTGACACTATCGGCCAGCAATGTTCACAACTGTAATGCACAAATTGATGAGTGCACAAAACGATACAATCAATTTTGTATCCTTATTCAGTACTGGCCTGAAACAAAGAAAACATTTAAGAAAAAAAAAATCATTCAATAGATAAATATCAATAGTTTATACTTGCGATTGTTGGCACTTGGTGAAACTCCATTGTATAATGTTGTTGTTTTAAAAACTCTTAGTGAGTCTAATAGTCTAATAGTGAGTATATTATATACTTACCATATCCTATCACTTTTACAAGAAAGAAAACATAGTTCAAATAAAATCTAACAAATTCAATCACAGAAAAAGTGCTTGTTGTTTAAATTTATGCTATTTTAATTGAAAAATAAACGATCTAGAATAAAATTTGTGTAATAGAACATTTTTCATTTGGCTCGATTGTCATAAATGTTGTTTTTACGACGGATGAAAAACCAGTTCATACAAGTATCGTTATAAAAAAATTAAAATTTATCATTGATATTTTGCATGACAGATATTTTCGCCCGAATAAGGCGCCAGATCTAGCAGTGACATCATCTTTTGATTGGCCGATTGGCCCACATTGGTTATTCAATTACGTATTGATTGTTGAACTCTGACACCCGATCACTTGACGCCTTTAATATGGATCTGAAAATATGGGCTTTCATTTTGCCAACAGATGTACCTACTACTACTACTAGAAATGATAACAATTAGGTACAACATACTTATTTCGGAATTGTTGTTTGAGTGTCGAGAATTTATTAATTTACGTTTTGTTATTTCAGCGTTCATTTGTTTTTCCTTTACGATAATAATTTAAACATCTAAACAATGTACGTACAGTGAAAGGACAAGATATACCTAAAATATCATACAAGGTTCTTTACCAAACAACAATCTTGCTTTTTGTTCTTACTTCCACTTTTTTTGCATAGTATCTTCCGCTTTTCTATACCTACTTGTGTGTCTAAATATAGCTATACAATTTACCTAAATCATTTCTCTCTCATTCTATAAGCTTTTCAATCGCATAGGACATATTGTGTTAATCTGACTACTACCTTTATTTACTTAAACAATAGTAAACTTAATTTTATAGCATACCTACCCACTGAAAAAAATCCATGGTAATTTTAATCAATTCTATCGATAAGTTCTCTCACCGTCAATCTACTTGCCCCTCCCTAGCCCTACGCGATAGGAAATTAAAATTTTCCTCTTCATTTAAAAAGAAGCACTGCCCGAGGCTAACTCCTTAATGCGGTACATCCATCCTCCTGGGTTATCGATGCCATCTATTTATATATAGGTACGTCTACGTCCGTAATTATATCTACGAGATGCGACAGAAATATGCAATATAGATCAACATAAACTTCTGCGATGAGGGTTCTAGAAGTATTTTTTTAATTTATTTTTACGTTGGGCTTGATCTTGACTCTTAGTCCACAATGCTATCGATTTGGTGAGAACACGACTTAACAAAATCTTGACTAAAATTATTGCCGTCCCTTTCTGTTCACTCAAATGATAGAAAATTACAAGTAAAGTAAAATAAGTTTAGTATTATACCTACTTATAATAGTTAAGTCGTGATTTTTGCAACTCCGAATTGCTACCAATAGCAGATTTAACGATACAGCTAAAGTAGAAATCTAGTGAGCCAATTTATGGTGAAAATGAAAGTAGGTTACTTGTGTCCGAGGTTCAATCAATTAGTTCACTATATTTCTTCTAAGTTATAAAACATATGAAACAAATAGTATATTTTATACATAGGTTTAATACCAGCAGTCATAAAGAAAATGTAATTCCACAAAGATCTTGTTCAGAAGCAAGAATCAAAGCTACCGAAATCGAGAAAAATACGTATAACACGAAACTGCATTCTTGAAAATGCACTCAACTTTCAAAGCTGCGCTTTATCCAAAAGTAGACCTTAAACTTCGACGAATAAGTTACAGAGTCGAGTGAAGAATTCGGTTCCTTTGAAAAGTCTAGCTTGCAGCTCAATTAATTTTCTCCCAAAGCCGTCCCGTTTTCAATACTGAGGAGACATTAGGCAAAGAAACATTATAGGAGTGCACATTAGTGGCACGTTACAGTGGATCGCGTTAGAATAGCAATAGCTCTGATAAAGTCCTAAAACAAGGTTTTCTGATCAAATCGGGTACCCCTAATCCTTGATAAATAATAAATGACTACTTAATGTGCATTAAGCGAAATAAGTTTTCAAGGATCGGAGGCTGTGTTTTTGCTTATCCGTCAAAAAAAGACAATCTGGTCTATGTAATATGAATCAGTCCAGCGGAACAAGGTAAATATTTCCTTATTGTAGCTGAGCAGCAAACACGTTGTAGATACTGTGTTACATTATAATATGCATTGCGTTTAGGTGAGGTCGGTTCATCGACAATTCAGCCTGGTTTAATTTCAAGTCAAAAGAAAATCCATCGTTAAAAAGATGATTGTAGGCTGGGATGTAGGTAACTCTTTCACATTATTTTTAAAGATTTAAGGTGTTTAAGTATCTCTCTGAGAAAACGCACATAAAGGTAAATGTTTTTGTACCTACTAGTTTTTGCTAGCCAAATATACGATCCGCCTTTTAACCTATTACTGCTGCCAGATGTCGTTCAGAGCGAAGGTGAATGGCGGCATAGTCGCTCCTATTATTGAAAAGTGTTTGTTTCGTCCACGCGCCGAGTTTTCAATACCACGTCAAAGAGTACACGATACGAGTTTATAATAACTTGTGCGAACTTGCCAAGACTTGTTTTGATGTGTTCTACAAGTTTCCGTGATTTGGAACAAGTTTCTACTTGGTTTGTAAACGATTGGTGTTTTATTTATTTATTTATTTACCCGTGTGGTGCCGGGTTAAAATAGCATCACCCTGTTGTTAAATTTAATAAGTAGAAAGGCGTTCGAGATTTTAAGGGTTTAGGCACAGGGTTTATGCTACGGCTCTTTTTATGTAATTTAGTAGTCATTAATCTCAGCAATACACACTCCTATCTGACCGTCGTCAGCAGTTTTGTAAGCCATTGAAACTCTCCCTAGCCCGGAACGGAAAAAAAGTGTGATTATCAGGTATTCTATTTAATATTACAAATGCGAAAATGTGGATGTTTGTTACTCAATCACGCTTTAACCATAGGACGGACCGCAATGAAACTTTAGGTTAATTCCACAGAAAACTCAGGTGAAACTTCGGGCGGAAAGCTAGTGTTAGAAAAATAAGTATCTTTCAGTGAAAAACTTTAATTTGTGCATACAAACACGTTTTTGAGCTTCAATTTAAATGATGTTCTAAAGAGATGTTTTAGCTGGAGGAGCAAATCCGGCCGCGCGGGATCTGTTAATGTGTATAGGGGATTACTGTTTGGTTCTACGTTGAGAGGAGGACACACTGTATACAAAAAATAAACAAAGAAAGAAGGAAAGGAAGGAACAAAGAGTGATGCAAAGAGAAAAATAAAATAAAGAGAGAAAGGAAGAAAAACGGAAAGAACAAAGAGTTATACAAAGAGAGAGAAAATGAGAAAAAAATAAAGAAATGCACAAGAAATTGTACAAAGAGAGGAAGAAATAAAAAGAGAAACTGAGAAAAAAAGAGAGAAATTTAAATGGTGTTCTAAACACATGTTTTTCAGTATTGTAATATAGGCGATGGGCTGACAACCTGTCACTATAGCAATATACAGATCTATCTGGAAATACCCTTAAAACTTGTCAGACGTGGCGGAACGTCCTATGTTTGGGTCGTTTACGCTCTGCCTACCCCATTAGGGAGAAAGGAGTGATTATGTACAAATATCAGCTAGGTATCTGTTTCTAGTGCATCCTTCGCCTAACTGTATTTCTCTGTCCATTCCCAGAGTACGGTAGCAGTATATTTTTCGTCTGAAGCTTATGGCTTTTAGATTATTCGCAATGCTTTTATCTCTAAATAGGAACGTTTATATGCCACTGCCACTAGTTTATGGCCCCGACTTTGCTTGCACTGTAGTGTTTGCCGAATTCCGCTAGGATTTCAGAGTGTTTAGTTTTAAAATTGTGTGTTAGTTTGCATTGTTTGTTTAAGTTAAAGAACATGGGAAGACAAATTACTACACTGTTAATTATCACTACTTCAAAAATATTAAAAATATTATTGTAAATATCTACAAGTCCATTTGCTAAGAATAAAAGACGGTCTTGAAATAAAATTTCCAAAATATTACCATAAAAATCGAGTCTCTACTTCTGCCGCTAGGACGTGACCTAGATTTGAGGGAAAAAAAAATCATTCATTACAAAAAAAAAAAACGTGTAAAAACGCCTATAATAACAACTATTACTAAAAATCGTTTTCGCCACGTCATCTGACAAAATATGGATGGCAACTTTAGATTGAAATGCGTATCGCTATAATGACAGGTTGTCAGCACATCGCCCTTTTCTGGCTTCTACAGCTTCCCTAGAGTAAAGCAGCTGGCAAATTCTATGTTTTTTCTATCGCTTCTAGTCCAGCATGGAAGAAAGAACTACTTAATAAGTTAAGCATCGAACACCATTGACACGAAAATCTTAAGAAACAGGATACATGTAAGCGGACTTAATCTTATTTATAGCAGGGGTAGTCAGGGGAACAGGATTCGATGAGCAAAGGAGGAGCAGCACTTAACGCTTTTGATGTCCACCCTGGCCCAGCCTCCCCTTTATTTGCTCGGCTGCGATGATGTAGGAAATAATTTTGAAGTAATATATTTTCTATACTTTTTCGTAATAAGAATTGGAGTCAAAGTAAATGTTTTATGTACTTAATTTTTAATGATAAGCATAAATAAGTTACTTTACTTTATTTATAAGAGGATTTTTTAAATTATTTTATTAGTGGTTCTTCAAAAATTCTCTCTTTAAACGAGTATTTCTTTCTGATCCCACTGATGTAGCTGACTGTACTCGCTATAAACAAACTCACTGTAAAAGGAATCGCTGTAAACGGAAAGCACTATTTGCGGAATTGACGTAACCGGAACTTGACGTAGACGCCATCATTCCTTGCTTACATAGGTACTAATGTAAAGAAAAGAAAAGCACTCGCGGTCTATCAGCAATCGCCATTTTCAATCCCTCTCTTTTCAAAATCTTTATCAAACTTACAAAAAATCTTTTTCCGCTACCTCTTATCCCACTTACATCACATCCTTATTAACACGTGGTGGCACAAAGAATTTTCTTTCTTTGATTATAGCTCTCCCATTAGAGATGTCCTGCCACTAATATATGATTTAGAGGGCATAATATGGCTACTTTAGCTGGTAGGGTGTTAATTACATATTTTGGGGTAAATCACCCTTAAGTAGGGCTAAGATAGATAAGTCTGTTGATTTAGTAAAGGCAGGCTTGTGGGCAAGATAAGGTTTTTGAGAAACTATTTCTTTTCCTAAAAGGAAACTAGGAGTCCGGCGTCAAACAGCTTGCTGTGTTCCGTCGGTGCGTGAGACTACCAGGCGTCTTCTGGGTTAGCTCACTCCATCGTCGACTCTGTCACGGTCATCGCTGACCTTTTTGTCTAGAGTCAAGTGCTAACACATTCCGAGTAAAAAAAAAGATTTTCAATTTCTCAAAGCATTTAATGATTTTATATCACTTCCAATCCTAATTTAGCATGGAAGACAACTATGATCAGAAAATGACAATGACTCTGTAGCGGTTTCAAAAAATCAATAATAACTAGTATTTTGATAAACACGCTGAAAATTCATTTGTTTTAAAAGCAAAACGGGGGTTAATCAGCCCATAAAACTAAACAATTTAGTATGAAACAAAATTACCTTTTGGACTAAAATTGTAAGCTGATCGAAACATTCTATATTTTTGTCAATCATAATTTTTATTTTCTCATCTCCAGCTTCCAAATGGTGAAAGTATAGTGTTTATTCTTCCTCAGATTCTCAAGATAAAATCTTACAGAAATGCACTATATTATAAATCGATACAAGAGAGAAAATCACCATGACTAATTATCTGAGACATGTCTTGACACCAAAGACACGCTCCCTAAGAGGGAAGCTCGGAGGATCGAACATGTTAAGTGTCAGTGATTGAAACCTGCTGCTGCCTGATTGCAAATTCGGCGACGGGAATTATATAGAGCTGATAAAACTTATTCGGTTAGGCTATTCGATGAGCTCGGTGGTGCTACCACACGCTTTTTTATGAATATACATACCTACTACAAATTGAGCAATGTAATACTTCATTTTTTAATCCATAAGATCATATTAACACTTCATTATCTAAGATTTCAATGTCAAAAGTGCTGAAAGTTGCCATTTTTGGTAATTAACTACTACACTCAAAGCTTAAATATTAAGTGTAAATTGAATTGCGCAAATCTTAACAGACAAGATGATAGACAACACTTATAAAAACTTGCAGTGGGCTGTTAACGTATAATGGTAGGGTAACTACAATCTACAATCTTCCATGCTGGACTGGGAGTGAGAGAAAAACATAGAATGTGCCAGCTGCATATCCTCCCGGGCATGCTGTAAAAATCAGCTAAGGGATTCGAGGGTTTCAGTATTGTAATTTAGGCGATGGGCTGACAACCTGTCACTATAGCAATATAAATATCCATCTGAAACAACCCTCAAAATTTGTCAGACGTGGCGGAACGACCCATGTTTAGGTCGTTCACGCTCTGCCTACCCCATTAGGGATAAAGGCGTGATTATATGTATGTATGTATGTAACTACAAAATATGATAACCTATGAAGATAACACACTATAAAAGACTTTTGTAAAGGCTAACTTATCAGACAAAATCTGTCATTTTTTAAAAATAATATCGTGGGGGTATTAAACCAACTCTCTACAGATAAATTTATAAAATCGGCACCCAAGACGTTCCCGTGGATAATTTGATTTGAATTTAATTAAACAGAGGCATCGATTCTTGAGCGAGACTTCCGAATGGCTGCATCCTCACTAGTGCGTTTTAGATACCGTTTGAAGTTTATTGCTTCTCAAAGCCTGTGAGACACTGGCCTCAATTCACGCCGTCCAGTTACTAATTATAATTCTTAGTAGTGCTGTCACTTTCTTAACTTTGACATAAGAACAGGATAGCAAACAAATACGTGAGTTTGACATTTCTTATCTGACATAAGACTGCTTAAATTAATTAAAATTAGTGAGCACGCTCTATGGTCATTCCTTATTTAAAGCGCCGTACGTCAAATTAAGAATGTCAAAGTCACGTGTTTGTTTGCTATCCTGTTCTTATGTCAAATTTAAAAAAGTGACAGCGCTACTAAGAATTAGAATTAGTAAAAGTGCGTCCTGAATTAACACCAATATAGCTGTAACACTAGCTGACGGAAATTCCCCGAGGAATTTGGAGGTGAAGTTATCATTATTTACCACTTTTGGCCATCCGGACTGGCCAGCTGCGAGTTGTTAGGCACATGTGAAACAAGAAGAGGCGAGGCGGCGGCGAGGCGGCGGCGAGGCGGAGGTGGTGGCGAGGCGGAGGCGGTGGCGAGGCGGAGACGTGCCGATTTTATATAAAAATTTATGTCGTTAATTTATATACAAAATCGGCGCACCTCCACCTCGCCTCTTCTTTTATGCCATGCGCCTTACATTCACAGGAAATTTTGCTACTCTTTATTTGGATATTATAATATTCCTTACTCAGCTTGAAGGAAAACATGCGGTGATGCTGTTCTAGCCTACTCACACACACGCACTTTATGTCTTTGCTGTATTATATCTTATATGTGACGAAGAATATTTTTACCTGATTTTAAAACAGTCATACGGATAGTAGTGGAGGGCTTCGTTGCCACCTTTTTGCATAAAAACGCAAGAATTGCAAGCGCAACAGTGAAGATGGAGCCAATTCGAGCGGGTGTCGTTCATCAGTACGAATTCCGGATGCTTGTTAGTCTGTCAGGGGCTTAGTTTTGTTTATTTGGGGACCAGTCCGGAATCTTCGGTATGCATTCAAAGATTCAAGTTAATGTATTGGCATGGACATCCGATTTTCGCTTTGATTTCGTGCTATTTGGAAACTTAAAATAACGCCCCCATCAGGTCAGGACAGACATGTGAAATTGTATTGTGTATTGCTGTATTGACGGCCTGCATTTGTTAGCCTGTGTATCATTTCTAGGAAAGGGATTAGGCTGAATAAAGGAGAATAGATAAATAAGAGGTGATGTAAAATTATTAAAGTTAGCATTTTGGGTAATTTCTTAGGCTTGTATGATTCTTAATTTTGTTAAATATACTCAGGATACGCAAGAAGAAGTCAATAATATAGGCCCGTATTTATAATCAGCTCTCAAGAGTGACAGCGAGTTTGAGTTGGTATCAGAAATGTCATTTCAGTACAAAACGATCTGTCAAATCCATACTTAATATTGCTTTCAATCTTGAGATCGCTTTACTTAGTCCATCAAATGTCTGATACAAACAAAAAGACTACCGAACAAAGATCACAAAGAAGATATTAAAGAGGACAACCATATGTTCGCTATAAAAGTTTTTTTTAATCGATGGATTGTGCGTGCCAGTAAAAGATAGTGGTAACATCTGGTGTACAGACAACAGAATATTGCGTGTACACGAAGATAGAGCGAAGAATTCGAAGAAAGACAATAGAAATAATATGTATTTGATTAATGACAAGAGAAGTAAGATGATCTGAGCTTGGGAAGACAAAAAGCCATCCTTCCGCTTCAAAAATCATGCCAGAAGCCACTATCTTAAAACTACTGCTAGCTTAAAAAAAATGACACTAGAATTCACTTGATTATGTACTTTAATACAAAGAACTTCACAATAGTTACTTATTACTTCCATGCTGGACTGGGAGTGATAGAAAAACATAGAATGTGCCAGCTGCATCTCTTCCCATGCTGTAAAAATCAGCTAAGTGATTTGAGGGTTTCAGTATTGTAATTTAGGCGATGGGCTGATAACCTGTCACTATAGCAATATACAGATCTATCTTGAATTACCCTCAAAACTTGTCAGACGTCGTGGAACAACCTTTGTTTAGGTCGTTTACGCTCCGCCTACCCCTAGGAATATAGGCGTGATTATACGTACGTAACTTCACAATAGTGAAAGACTAGTAGTAGATGAAATATAACACAAAGAATAGATAAAAGGTGCACAAGAAGATATTAAAGACTTTCTTACAACACATGTTGGCTATAAAAGCGCCATCGATGGAGAGTGCGTGTCAGTGGAAGATAGCGGTACAGACAACCAAATATTGCCTGAACAAAGATATAGAGTTAAAAGTAAGTAAGTACAGGATGAGATAGGTGACCTTACTTTACCAATACACGAAAGGAACTAGACCAACGTAATAAATCTAAAGAGTACGAGTAGAGAGAGAGATACATCAGAGAGTTACAGATTTTATGACATCGTGACAAACCTACTAAGGGTTTAGCGATGTCCTTTTGCTTAATTAAGTAACTGCTATTGTAATAAATTTAAAAAAAAAACATAGATAATAATATAAAATATGTCATGCCTAATCATATTTAAAGGCATGCCCCAAAATTAAAAAGCTGCGTTTCAAAACCAATTTACCCAGAATTGACAAATGAAGGACATTTCAGATTGATAGGTATCTGCTGGCATTTTAGATACTGGATTATGCACTGCTATATTGTCAGCTATCACCCAAATTGAACCACTATCCTCAGGTCACACGACACGACGGACAAGAAATTAAAACATTTCTTTATTTTTATAGTCTAACATAGAAGTCAGAACAAACATAAAAGCAATTACAATTTTATGACACATCCAGTTTAATTCCACCACACCAATCCCAATGATCCCAATACGCGTAATAACAGTGGCATGCTACATAAACTCACTGCTTTCTGCACAAAGGACTATCGCCCCTGCTCCCTAGGGGATTGTGTCTATAGAGTCGATTATTGCTTGCAAGAAGCTGCAGTAATTTCTAATAAGATAATAAGGCTCTTTTCCAATAGGGGAAGTAGTTCAGATGAGATATCAGGAGAAGACTCTACATATAAAATATTTTTTTAGTAATTCCCACTGAAAAGTCGCTGGAGCTGAGCGAGCGCTAGCTCCCAGCGCAGCGCCTTTATCTATTCTGTAGTAATGCCTATTACAAAAATACAAAATATTTTATAGAAATTGTCTCTTGTTTTAATGATTTTGTACATTAGTAAAAATAAGCAATAATAAAAACAAACACGATTATATTAATAGGAATTATAAGTAGTAAATACCGTCTCAGATCAGATCACAATGTCCTTTTCGCAATACCTTTCTAAAAAATCACCTTTTAGCAAAATGACTTATTAATTTTTTTAAAGTCCTCTGGCGCTTTTCTCTAAGTATACTAACTCGACCTAAAGGACCTTTTTTGAAAAGGACATCTACGTAGTCTTTTAAGGTGAATCTTCTCCTGTTCTATGATCTGTGTGTGGCCAACATGGAGGTAATGATTCGGACGAACAAGAATTATGGCGTGGACAAGGGTTTTTGTGGTTTCCTATATATAGTCGATTGTCTTCAGATGTTACCGAGTCTTATGAGGTTTCGTCATATTTTTTGCTCTAAGTAGTTGTATTCGGTAGTCCTTTACTTTTTTCTGTGCTTGAAATAGGTGTCGTCATAGATTTTACTATGAAGCATTGTCCAAATACCTATAATAGTACGGCAGTTATCCGAAAATTCTTGCGAACTGGCGTGAGGAGTTGAATGAGTCTCACACTGGTAGTGCACATCACAAAGTTACTTTAAAACAGTGTTGCCCTGCAAGATGCAAGAACTGTTACCTTGCAAGATGCACATCGGCGTCACATACAGCCCAAAGTGCAGAGGCTGTCTGGACGTGGACGAGACGGTTGCACACGTACTCCTGGGATGTACGAGAGTGGCTGACCAACGGGCAAAAATCCTCACGCACACGAGGTCGCTCCGAGAAGTCTGAGAAAACCCCAGGAATATTTTAAACTTCTGGAAGGAGCTGGGCTGGTTGGAATAAACCAGTCAACCCTGCACGCACAATGGAACAAATTAAGAGTCTAATTGCGGAAACCTAATCTAACCTAACCTGCAGATGCATCTCGTTGTATCAAGAAGTGAGACTGCACCGCAGTTGTTATCACACGGCAAACAAACACAAAATCCTAAACCAATACCCTGACCGATGGCTGCCATTACCGCCCCCTCAGTAACCCTAAACACTATGAACCCCAAAACCCATAAACCCGGACAAGGAAACGAAGCAAACTCTTATTAATTTATGTTAGCGCAGACAGTAATGATCGGTGTCGATTACCCACGTTATTGGGAAATATTGCAGTCTGTGGGGAGACCGGAGGATATTATTGGAAGAAGCTGCGAAGATATTAATATTTGTTAAGATAAAAGAAAAAGAAAATAAGTAAGGTGTCGAAGTTCTTCATGTTCTTCATGTTTCGAGACGACCGACCCGATGCACCCTAGTGTCAGAGTTCACGAGTCATGGAATCCTTTTCTCACACACAATCAGGTGATTCAGTCTGCATTGTTCTAAACAAACTGGGGAAAATCTCCCAAAGACGTTACTACCTAAGGACGTTAAGCCGTCGTCGGTCCTAGTTGCTGTCTTTGATAGTGGTCGTTACACAAAAATCATGTCAGAGGTTTATTAGCTGTGCTACTTATTATGCGGTTTAAAAATTCTAACACCAGGGTTCATCAGGTCGATCGACTCGAAACCAACACGACAAATTTGTCAGAACTTGATGAACTATTGACTCTCTACCAAACTTTTAAATAATATAGGTGTGATTTTATGCATGACCATAACTTAAGGATTCAGTCTTGTATCCAAAATGAACCAATCCAAATCAAAAGCTTGCGACAGTTGCGACTACTCCTACTTAAACTCACACAATCGGGGGTGGATCCGCCATTTTATTTTTAATGTTTATTGCTTTTTGCCAGATAAATTCATCCCCTAGGGAGTGAGAGAATAGGAATCAATGTGGTTAGAGAAAGAGCCACCCTTATGGGGATTTGAGCGAGAATTTTGTGAGTTATATAAGATTGTAGAAGAAAGTCGTCCAGGAGAAGAAATTTCTTTTTGGAACTAAGGTGTACATGATGAATGACTTGCTTGTGTGTTGTTATTTTTAATAAACAATAAAACGCTTTGATAAAGATCGAACTTTGTAAGTTACGATAAAAACGGGAAGCGATGCGACACGACGCGAAGCTGCTTGAAGATGCATCTCGTTGTACCACGAAATGACAGGCTTGACCGCGCGAATTTTTGAATTCTGTCACTGAAATATTTTCGCATAGGTAGTAGATAAAGTTCTATAATTATAAACACTATTTAAAAATGCGCGCTGCGTTACGTCTGTTCCCGGTGTGAATTTACCCATACAGTTTTAGAGGTACTTACATACTAGTCAATTTATTCAATTATTATTATTAAACAGTTTATATTTTCAATGGTTTAACTGTGTTATCTTTGCGACTTCAGACTCATTAGTACGGGATCCGGTAGTCGTTTTAGGCGCAGATGTTTTCTATGTTAATTCTATTGTTTTTTTGTTAATTTTTATGGTCTTTTTCATGGTCGATTAAGTCCGCTAGCCGTTCGTTTCAGGATTAATGCTAATGTCAGCCGAAATCTTTGCAATTTTCCTTCATTTCGAGATTGAACTTTTCTTTAATAATGAGAAAGGTTGAGCACGAAATTTAAGATAAAATTGTATTAATTTATCGTCAAGGATAAGTGATATTACCAAGATTTCTGATTCCAAAAACCTATGTCATGATGACATATGAAGGGCTTCATCATGATGAAGGGCTTTGAACAGTACAAAATTTGCAACTCTACTTTTACTCAATTTTATCGTTAGTACTTAACTTTGAACATACGATCCGCATATTACTTTTCCTTCTTTCCTCTTATGAAGTAGAAAGGTGCTTTTTCAAGGGCATTATAGAATGAACTCCCATCTGAAAAGTTTTCTAAATTTTAGTACCTATGTGGATCTCCAAAAAGAGTAAAAAAGAATAACGATATAAATAGGACTAAATGGGCGCTTTTCCACTAGATGTCACGTCAACGGCAACGGCGACGGCACGGCGACGATCACGTGACAATATCTATGGGAATCGATGACATGCCGTGACGGTGCCGTGCCGGCATGTGGAAAAGCGTGTCATATAATTTCATTGATTTTCATACATTATCTCACCTACGATATCGTCGACGGTACCGTGCCGTCGCCGTTGCCGTTGACGTGCCGTCTAGTGGTAAAGCGCCCATTGTACCTATAGAGCAAAAACGAATCTAATCAAGTTTTTATCAGCTAATTACACCATCACATTAACATTCTGCATCATGTCTGCATCTGACTAATGCTAAAACAAATAAAACACAACCTCAAAACACAAACCAAAATCCCTTAGGCCAGGAGTCCTCGTTCAAAAATTAGCCATTAGCAAAATTTCAAATCGAAAGGAGCATCCAATCCCTGAGCGGTATATTTCGAAATTCCTGTATTTATGCAAGTTTTTTCGAACATTAATTCGGCAGATGGATTTGAGGTGGGGTTCTAACCCCCCTTTGGTAAGGGTGGGGGGTCGCATTATCTATACGGCTGTCATCTTTTTCAATGCTTTCGAAATGTAAATACGTCGCTTAAGATTATCGTTTTTGTGATAAATAAGCGTTTTGTTTTTCGCTGCATTCGCGATATTAATTCTGTCTTATTTTTTGAAGAAATTGTATGTTATGATTAGTACGAGTATATTATAGAGAAAGTCATGAGTTATAAACTTGTTCCAATTTCAGTCGTCTAAAGATCATTAAGGGCAGTAACACCCCTGTGTAAATTCGGCGCCGAAGGTTCTGTTCAACACGCGGACAATGCTTTTTGCATTGCGTAACACGAGTGACACGAACACTTCCGCGAGTACACATTACCCTAAACCACCTAAACCTCCTGTATTACCATTACGCCTCATAATAGCGCCAAATTATTGACCATCTTTCAGTGCGACGAATAAGACGCCGTAAAAACGACTTTTCGGTCGGCGGATTGCTGTGACGTATACGACCGAACGTTCGGTCTCATAAACGTGTATTCTGTTCTTCGGCGGAGACGTGGAGATTTTAGGCCGCTGGCTCTATATTGGCGGTCATTTCACAAAACTATTTTAGAAGTCTTCAAGAGTACTCGAATAATTCACTCTAGTAGTGTGAAAAAGAGAAGATAATTATTTTAAAATTTGAAAAATGTAAAAATAGTATTCCTACGCAACATTGCAATTTCATATCCCGCTTAGTAATTAAAGTATCAAACATCGGGGTTGCAAATGAACAATGCAACAGTACCCTTGGGCGGAACACTCAAAAAAATCTCAAGCAATCTGTTGATTAGCTCCTTTTTTTTATTTTTCGGGGGTGACATTAAACACAGCTTAATCGCCCCTTACCAATCCCACAGGAAGTTGGAAGGGGGAGGGGGAGGGGGGAAATACTCCAAATTAATGACAGTTTAAAAAAATTAAGCCCCCCGGGCGATGGATGCGACGAGTGAAATGCACCGATATTTGACGAGCTCTTCAATTCGCAATTTTTCTGAGGATAGTTTATGTGGAAGTGAAGTCGTAATTTTTTAAGGTTCAGTTCAGTTCAGTTCATTTATTTCACAATTACAGGTTTCAAAATCAAATTAGAATATAATCAGTACAATTATGTCATCCGTAATGTGATAAGGGTTAGTTTTACCCGTCAATAAGGTAATTTCCACAAAAAAATTATAATAACCGTTATTATAGTGTAGTGTAGTCAAACCATCTTCGCCACTTGTATCAGGGGTATTACCTTCAGTACTGAACCTAAAGATACAATAAATAAACAGGTTAAATTTTGGAAAGATAACAATGTTAAAAATCATAATAATATTTATTATCACTTCAATTTCATTTATGAAGACCTTGTTAATAAAAAAATGTTTTAGCAAAAACTCCTTGCGAAAACAATTTTTCACCGCTTCAAGTTATCAAAAGCGCATCAAAGATTGTTTCGCCGCCAGATTGGGTGGAAACATAAATAAATGAGCTTAAAATTTAAAATTATAATGGGATTGTATCCGGTGACATAAATGTGTGGAGTTTGTTACTAACGACTTCAGCACTGAGGCGCTTTAGACGAAGCACAGAGGTGGCGTAGAGACGACAAGGTGCAATACTTTAATTTTCAAAATGATTATAACTGGAAGCGATAAAATACGTTACATATTTAATTTAGTTCTTACTTCTTTTCCCGGGCTTACTGTAGGAATATAAAAGTCACGCCATTACTGTATTACGGGATAAAGTGACTTCAGTAGGTACGGGGATTTTTCGCCAGATCATAAATAATGAAACCGTGAATTCGGAAATGTGATAAGTTCAATCGTGACCTGTCAGCCTTTCACCCAAATTATAAAGCACCGAAAACCTTGTATCTCTTTGATGAATAATTGAATATGCCCGGGAAGAACAGCTGAAACATTCTATATTCCAACAAATTTCTGCATATTTTTTAACAACCATTAGCGACTCCACAGTTTTTCCTGTAGTATAGTTTTACCTGCCATCTCGCGGCAACTAATTGTGAGTGCGGATAAAGTATGGTGTCTAAGGTGGCCTTAGTGGCGCGATTGCATCACTGCTCGTGTGAAACCACCCTTATGCATCGCCTGTACAGACTAGGATACCAACAGCTAATGAGACATATGATTATTATGTAGATGATTAGTCGTAAGGATTATGCAAATAATTCAAATGGTTATTATACAAATAAAGTGGAGTAGAAAAGGAAAACGCTAGGCAGAAGGAGTAGAAGAAGAGTTAATAAATAATCTTTGGTCTATTTCATTATAGGTCATTTCACACCGAAAACATACATCACACTTTTCAAGAGCGTGATACAATATAGGACTTCAATTAGAAACATTGACAGGACTCAAAAATTCCTCGCGGGGTCAGCGTGCAGCCCGTTACTTCGTGGTTCAACGGGATCTTAAAGCAGCTTCAGTGTAAACTGACCTTTACCTTCAAAGTGACTGTCGCCAATAGTGTAAAAAAAACAAGCAAGTCAAGTGTCAGGTAGCGTAGTACGAACGCGGTGTGCTGCATCAATGTGCGGGCGGTTGTAAATCTGCGCAAGAGTTAAAAACACGCGCCGCTCTAAGCAAGAAGCATGTGATTGTAGTTGTTGCTACTTACATAGATTTGTTTGTTGCCATGGTTCAGTGGTCTGAGCCTAAGGCTCTCGATCTGGAGGAAGTGGGGTTTGATTTTTGAAAGGGCATGCACAATGAATTTTAAGTTGTTGTATCTAGTTTACTTTAAAAGCTAATCATCTTTTATAGTTTAAAAAAGCGAAATATTACGCTGGCTAAACGAATTAAATGAATTTTATTTAAAGAAAAATCTATAAAAGACGAAGAACACAGAAGACTTAGGCTCGCATTTATAAAGCGATCTCAAGTTTGAGAGCAATATTAAGTGTGGTTTTGACAGGCCGTTTTGTACTAAAATGACATTTCTGATACAAACTCAAACTCGCTGTCACACTTGAGAGCTGATTATAAATACGGGCCTTAAAGTAAGAACACAATAAGATAAAAACAATAAAAAATCTATTCGATCCCCAAGCAGCCAATCGCGAAACGAGACAATGGGCGCTTTTCCACTAGACGTCACGTCAACGGCAACGGCGACGGCACGGCGAGATCACGTGACAATATCTATGGGAATCGATGACATGCCGTGACGGTGCCGTGCCGTCAAGTGGAAAAGCGTGTCATATAATTTCATTGATTTTCATATATTATCTCACCTACGATATCGTCGACGGTACCGTGCCGTCGCCGTTGCCGTTGACGTGCCGTCTAGTGGAAAAGCGCCCGATATCATCCTTCATTAAAAAATCATACCTCGGGAGGGGATTAAAAAAAATTAACATAAAAGACAAACAGTTCGGATCAAAAAGTACCATCAATAATTTATCAACCATCTTCTGAAATTAGCCGCCGTTTGGGGGTTAAACAGGCTGTACGAAAAAGTACAAATTTTATAAAAAGAAACCCTCAGGGAAATTTTATATAGGAAAAGGAAGGACGAATATCGGTTGAAGGAACAAAGAGTTAGAAGTTATGGAAGAGACCAGAAAAGACGAAAAAGTTTTCGTAGTAAAATATTTCGTAGCACTTTGTAGACAGTTGCTACGCTGCTGTAGCAATAACCGTAGCCCATGTTGTTTTATTATTTCTAATATAATTTGACTTAACCACAGCTATTTTGTTATAGTACGGCGGTTAGCCGGAAAAGTTTGCAAACTGGCGTGATGGGATGAATGGGTCTCAGACTGGTTGTACACATCCTAAGGTAACTTTTGAGATATGTTGCCCTGGTGGGTACACTCTATGGGTCTGCAGGCAGGGTCGGTTAGGTTACTATATAGGAGCAATTACAGTATTTCAATTATATAGGAGTGGTGCTCGAACAAAGTTTGGAGCACACCCTGGTCAAATTCACATCGCGGTGAAAAAAATCCAAAATGGCGGAAAACAAGATGGCCGCCATACAAAATAAAAAGTCGAATATCTCATAAACGATGAGAGATAGATGGAGAGTGCTCGAATAAATATTATAGGGAATGATAAAAGGTAACCTCCGGTGATCACAAAAATCCAAGATGGCGGATCCAAAATGGCGCCTGATAAAAAAATGCTCCGATCAGGCTGCAATTTGGTTGGCGAGATGTCATTGAAGTACTAATTCGATATTGATAGTTCGTTTTTCAAATTCACCGTTTTCCAATTGCATTAGTACTTCAATAACCTCTCACCAGCCAAATTTCAGCCTGATCGGAGCATTTTTTATATCAGGCGCCATTTTGGATCCGCCATCTTGGATTTTCGTGATCACCAGAAGTTACCCACTATCATTCCCTATAACATTTATTCGAGCACTCTCCATTTATCTCTCATCGTTTAGGAGATATCTGACTTTTTGTTTTGTATGGTGGCCATCTAGTTTTCCGCCATTTTGGATTTTTTTCACCACTATGTGAATTTAACCAGGGTGTGCTCCAAACTTTGTTCGAGCACCACTCCTATATCATTGAAATACTGTAATTGCTCCTATAGTAAACCTAACCGGCCCTGTCTGCAGACCCATAGAGTGTACCCACCAGGGCAACATATCTAAAAAGTTACCTTAGGTTGTGTACAACTAGTCTGAGACCAATTCAACCCATCACGCGAAAGTGCAAGCTTTGTCCTGATTTTGATCCTTAACCGCCGTACTATTACAAAATATATTGTTAAATATCTTTTTTTTTACGTGTAACGTGACGTATTCATAAGTTTTAGTAATGTTGTGTTTATTTTTGAGCTCTTTCCAAAATCTGTATTGTGTTTATCATCTCTGTCTCAGTCTAGAACAAATTACGAATAAAACTAAGAAAATATTATTCTAGTATTTATTCTACATTCTTGTCAGCGGACCCGGAGAAGATGAATTAATGAAAAATGAAATCGACTTGACAAACTTAATTTTTACGTTCGGTCGTGTCGAGGCTTGGCTCATTGCGTCGCGCGACTTGGCATGACCTATAATACCTTGTGGTGCTGCCCGTGTGGTGCCGGGTTAGAATAGCATCAACCCACGACTGCCTGCGGGTGTCGTAAAAGGTGACTAAAGGATAAATCCAGGGAATGGGCAGTAGCGTTCTCTGTGAATGGAAAACTTCTACTGCGCTCACCAACCCGCCTGCCAAGCGTGGTGAGTATGGCATATAACCCTAATTTTGGGGAGGCCCATGTCTAGCAGTGGACTGTTGTGGCTGATGATGATGATACTATACCTACTTTGCGATCTACTTGTGAACTGAAATTATTTTGATTAGATTAGATACTTTGCGCGTATCTAATTATTTTGCTTCAGCTGAATGTAAGTTATGCTAAAACTCATATTGAATTCAGATACGAGATATGTTCTCATCTCACTGTTATGATCTTGTCTCACTATCCAGATGCTACAAAATGTTATGATATTCCTATTTATGTTTCTTAACAGAATTTCACCCTAAAATACAGTCTAAACCTAATCAACCTTATTTGGATAAATTTTTCCCAGTTTTATTACTTCCATGCTGGACTGGGAGTGATAGAAAAACATAGAATGTGCCAGCTGCATCTCCTCCCGGGCATGCTGTAAAAATCAGCTAAGGGATATGAGGGCCTCAGAATTGTAATTTAGGCGATGGGCTGACAACCTGTAACTAATATCAATATACAGATCTATCTGGAATAACCCTCAAAACTTGTCAGACGTGGCGGAACGACCTTTGTTTAGGTCGTTTACGCACTGCCTACCCCATTAGGGATAAAATCGTGATTATATGTAATATGTGTATGTTATTAGTGCTACCATACCATAGGAAATGAAGAAAAATCAAGAAGAATTACTTATATTATACTTTTTTGGTACGATCGACAGATATAACTTTTCCTAGTTCCTACCATTAGAGAGATCATAAAATTGTTTAGAATTTAGAAGGTATATAGTAAACAAAATAAAAATGTATTCCCTGACATTCCCTGTACACAATTCAAAGATAATATTGTCAACATATTTTGTATAGGTTTACCTAAAAGGCGTTTGGGAGCAGGTAAGTTGCTCGCTATAAAATTGTCATTAGGCCGGCGTTAGCGCACCAAATTATTAAATAATGTCTCCGCAGGTGTGCTATGGCCTTTTTTCTTTCGAATTTCTGTCCCTTTTTTGGGTCACGGTGTATCTAAACAATTTCGTTGCTGATTACTGTTCAAGTGGTTGTATTTTATAAATAAATGAAAAATAATTGTCTGATTTATTGGGTTACATGCTGAAATAGCGTTGAAAGTGACTTGAATCGGCTTATTTAGGCCGTTCACGCATTGAAAGAAAAATATGATGGCAAGAGTTGAGGGCGAAATCAGCTAAGGAACAACTACGCTTAGTTAACCCTTTCTCACACAATATAGTTAAATTTAATTGCGCGTCATAGCTCAGTCAGAGGGTGTTTTAGTACAGTTTATTTTTTTATACGGGGTGTAAGGGACAGCGTCCCGCAAACTTATAGGGGTTGCTCAGTCAACGATACTGAACAACTATCATCAGGATTTTTTTTTCAGGAAATGAAAATAAAAATTTGCTTTTTCATACAAAATGACCACATCGATCAGACAATTTGTATGGAAAAGCAATTTTTTTTTTCATTTCCTGAAAAAATCCCGGTGATAATATGTGTTCAGTTTCGTTGACTGAGCAACCCCTGTCAGTTTGCGGGACGCTGTCCCTTGCAACCGGTATAAAATTCTACTCAAAATAAAAATGAATGGTTTTCCCGAACATTTTTTTAATGTAATGTTTTATCGTCACTAAAACACACCTTGAGAAATTACCACCCTGTATAAAAATAGCTTACCAAATTCTATTATATTTAAATTTATAACTGCACTGCACTATCCCGCTTTCAACTTAATAAACTACCTACTCCTTTACCCAAAGGTTGCCTGGCAGAAATTGCTACCCTAGCAATAAGGCCGCCTAATTGTACTTTGTTTTTGTAATGTTTGTTCCTGTGTAATGTCTTATTTATGTGCAATAAAGGATATTTGTATTTGTATTGTATTGTACCAATTCGATAATTTTTGTACGATTCTTCCATCATTATTTTTATTACAACATCAAAATAAAATCTCAGCTCGCCAAATCCGAAGTAACGTGTCTAGCAAATAACACACTTGGGCTTAGAGGAACGCGGGGACAAATGGGCCAGAAACACTAATTAAATATACCGAGAAATATTTTAATAAGTTTATGAAGGTGCGCTGGCTAGCGGCAGGGAGGTAGTCAGGTTTGGCACCCCTTCTTTTGTTGGCAAGAGTTAAAAAAAAAGTTTCTGAAGATTTCATACATTTCTTACCTAAATGAAATAAAAAAAAAATTGTATGACATTTTGTCATTGTACTAAACTTTTTTTCACTCATTTTTCTTTTAAAATTCGCAATCTACTGCTATCAATGTAGACTTTCAAATTTCTAAATTAAATCTTTCTGAATTGAATTATACTTTTTATGTTTATACAGTTATCCAAATAACTAATAGGAATCAGTAAGATTTTAATGGCTAAATGTTTATATTTTAACTGTCTACGAATTTTGTAACGTAGAGCTTACTACGATGGTTAATTAATAAATACTACGGCGTAGTAAGCGTAGAACTGAGTTGAAGTTATGAAAAAGTACATAAGCAGCCATTTTTTATATTTAGATATTTCTTATATGGTAAAAAAATGGTTCTCCCATAAAAAAAAATTAGATCAGCTGACACCAATTTGTACGGAAAACGCCTTTATTTATTTCTGCCCGATTTTGTTGATATTTCGTAAAGTAAGATATTCAGTTCATGGTTTAACAAATAAATAATGTAGTCTCCTTCTAAATCCGTCCCTGATACTGCTAAAGCAAATATTATGTCTGCCTGCACTGTAAGCGTTGAATTTTAATATCATTACAAGCTCTACGTTTTTAATTTTATAAAAGCACAATCCTTTGTCGGGATTTAAGAATATAATATAAGAGTTGGCCAGATGTAAGTAAATAGCAAATAATTTTAGTTGATACGAATATGCCGACTAAGTTCAGGTGTTGGGTCCGCTTTTTTAATTTTCCTGCAAGACCTTGGTAAGACCCGTATTTTCTTTACAATATTACTTAGTCACAATTAGCATAATTTTGTAAAGTAAATATCATCTTTACGTAATTTATCAAGGAAATTAAAAGTAGCGCTTCTTGTGAGTAAACGTCTTCAACTGCGTTCACCAATACGCATGCCAAGTGTGGCAAATATACCAAGTGTAGATAATAATTTTTGATTATGTATTTAAAGTTTTACTTTTATTATTTCAACATAAACTATAATGGAATACTTACCTATTGCTAGTAAGCTTGCTAAGTATTATGGAAATTTACAATGTTTTTAGTTCACATCGAATCCCTTAATTAAGAGTCAGATCACACTGGAAGCTGTTCGAAGAATTCCCGAATTCTTTATCTTTTAGCATAGTCAATAAAATTCTGTATTAGAAGGTACAACTTGAAAAGGGCGCGTCGCGTCGCATCCCGGTGTGAATTGACCTTTAAGCCGCAATTTTCGATTCTAATAATAATAAACTCTCACCGAGTGAAGAATGTTCTTAATTTAAATTTTTGAATCCGACTCCGATGTCGTCCCGCGATCCAGCGCTTCAATTCCACCGCCCTTTTAATAAGGTCAGACGAATCAGATATAAATCGCTTCAAGCGCACGAAGACGGACTGAAACTGATGTAGTGATGGTACGTCGGATCTCTCTTTTAAAGACATTGTTTCCTAGACTACAAATTCAC